>PVJL010001365.1:0-272303 GCA_004026885.1 Lyroderma lyra | reverse complement strand
CGGCCGAAGTTGCTCCTGTCATCTTTGGGCTGGGTGAGAGATCAGGAAAGAGCCTCACACAGCAAGGATGTTGTATGCATCTAAAAAACCTCTTAGTCCCCACCAAGGCCAAGATTTCAAGTTGAATTTGTGCAAAAGGCCATAATATTTGAGAATGAGAAACAAACGCTTCAAAGACAGAAAATTTATAATTGACCAATAGATTTAGAAAAAAATCTGTGTTTGTAAACATTGCACCTTTAAAGTTTGACTCCCTTTACTCTGTACTATTATTCAGGTTGTGTTTATGGGAGAGGCAAGCATTTAAAAAAGTATGGCTTGTTTAAATAAGAAAATTGAAATTCATGTAGTATTGTGTTTATTGTATATAAAAATTGAAAAACTTCAAATAGATGCATATTTTTTCTAAATGCTACCAAATGCAAAGAAATGGAGACACATCTGGAACAGATTTTGAGATCCTGTTTATCCACCTGGCTAGAAACATGAATATATAAATCCAATCTCATTCTGGTGTTAGATTTAAACTGTGATTTTTAACAAATCCTATCACCATAGCCCAGCTTCTATATATAGAAGTCAGCACTCCAAAAAGCATAACATTTCATTATAATGTTAAATGATCTGTGTGGACACAGAATCCTTCTGATGTCTTATATATCAAACAATGGGAACTGGAGTGAAAGTGCAGGGCCTACCAGACAGGGACAGACGACAGAACATTATGTGCAGATACAAATGGTGTTATCTTACATTTTCATACAGGTTCTATGGTAAAATGCTTTTATTTTCAAAATTAAAATTAAGCAAGTTCTTACAGGCTTTCTCAGAAACTTTAATAAGTGAAAGACTGTGTTCATTTCCAAGATGTGAATTACCTGGATATAGTACATAATATTTTCTAAACTGTTTTAGTAAGAAAAGCTTAACCCAAACCCCCTTCCAGAAGTGAACTCAAATTTCTTCCAAAAATATGTTGGAAAATATTGATTTAAAAAACATTTTATATATTATTTAATTTAGTGTCCCCCAAAAACATTCCCATGAAGCAAGGACAGAAAAGTCAAATGAATTCTAATCCACATGTACAGAAACCGATGTTAAAAAAGCTTTATCAAAAAAATGAAAAAGTTTTGACTCGGCACCTAGCCTTTTGACACTAAGTTTTCACTATGACTAACCTCTTATCAAACACAATATTGATTTGAAAAAATGTCTAAGTTCATTCTCATTTTGCGATAATCTTGGTTTTCTTGGAACATGCAGAAGACAAGATTACCTTAGAGTTGCAAAATATCTCTTGTCTAAAGAAACAATTCCATGTAAATTCTTCATGCAATAAAATACAAAGAAAGAAATATTTGAAGAAGTATATTAAACATATTCAATGAAACAATGAAAGTATCAACTAACTTCTTACTATACACCGAAAGAGAAAATACTCAAATTTAGCATATTTTTCTTTCAAGAAAGTAAAATCAACTCCTTCATAATTAAAAAAAAACTAAACAGTTTGCAAAATTTTTCATTTTTCCCACCCACACTTAGCAACATTATTCTCTGGTTTTCTATCATGATTATCTCTTCTCCACCTACTCTTGATCATCTTTTAAGAGTAAGAGAACAAATCCGTTCACAAGATAGAGATTTAATCTTGTTCCAATAAGACAAATGACCAGTTTTTAAGAAAAAAAGGAAGATAATGAATATTTTATTGTTTTACTGGCATGCTCTGCAATTCTGTATCCCCTGGTTCCTTCAGTGGTGGCTACTTAATTCGTTCAACAAATATTTACTAAATGCCTATCAGAGGACAGGCATGTGTTAAGGCACGTTCAGCCCTACCCCAGGCTTTGAGTCCAATACATGCTCTTTGTTACAATAGAATTATGATTCCTGGTTCCCTACTTAGGGAATGCAACATCAAGCTATTTGATCTTGTTCCTAGACTTATCACCCAGTGGGGGCAAACCATAATAGCAATGCTAATAAGTATTGAATCTTTACAGTATTCCTGACACTGCTAAGAGCTTCACAAATTATCACACTTGATTCTCATATGTATAAGGCTTTCTATATAAGCAAACTTAAAAATAACAATATAAGTAAGATCCCTTGGGAATTCTATATAATAATTTTAACATCTATACCAAATTTGCCCAACCTGTGGCCCACTGGATGCATGTGGCCCAGGACAGCTTTGATGTGGCCCAACACAAATTTGTAAACTGTCTGCAAACATTATGAAAACTACACACGGACCTTTCTTTAGCTCATCAGCTATCATTAGTGTGAGTGTTATTTTATGTGTGGCCCAAGACAATTCTTCCAGTGTGGCCCCGGGAAGCCAAATGTTGGACACCCCTGATCTATGTGCTTATTAAAATTCCCCTGAAACATATCATAATAATGAAGTGTTTATAGATAATGAAAACAGAGCTATTCTAAATGATATAAATAAGAGATAACTATACCATAGGATTCATGCTTGCCTTAATTTTTCAACGATTCTAAAGCATCTAAGAGTTTCGTTTCCCAATGACTGAATCAGACCTTGGAAAGTTTTTGCCTAGGTTATGCACAGAAGATGAAATGGAAAAAGAAAAAAGGATTGTACTATTTCATACATTCCATATTTCTACATCTTTGAAGTCTTCTGTAAGCTAAGGTGCTTTTTTACAAAAATGAAACAAATCCAAATTTGACCAGAGGAGTGAATGTTGCATGAGAAGGATTTTAAAAAATCAGCCCTTTCAACCCACACGATCCCCTTCTGGAGAGTGAGAAGAAGAAAGGGGATGGGGCAGAACTTTCAGACTGCAGGTACAACCACAGGCTAGGACAGCAGCTTTCATAAGCTAGGTGCCACAAAGCAGAGGATACCAAATCCTCCTGGGTATCACTTTCATATCCAGGGGGACAGAAATCTGTTCCTCAAAATTAGTAAAAGGAAACCTGCCCAACCATTCCAGTGATTTCAGCCTTCGTACTTTTTCTGAACATACGAAGTCTGCTGGAAAGGACCCAGCCATGTAATAGGAAAAACAGAGGCATTTATGGCTGGGGTTATTCCAGACAGCCCTGGTATTAATCAGTGAGTCGGAATTCCAACCCCTAGCCCATTTTTTTTTGTCCCCATTACTACTTAGTCTTCTCAGGTTCAAAATGGTGAATTATTTTCTTTTGATAAATACAACATGGAGCAATGAGGGCTTTCAAACAAACCACACACAATTCTTGTTAACTAACCAATGAACCATTAACAGTAAATGCAGTCTAGAGTTTTGCTTTCTCGTTGGACACTATGTATGCCAGTTTATGTAACAAGATGGGTTTCCATATAATTTCGATTCAACAAGTATCCACTCAACAAATAATTGCTAAACACCTAACTGTACCAGGTGTTCAGGATATATGAGTAAAACAATGATCTCTGCCCTCCTGATGGATATATTCTGGTGGAAGGACTAGGGTTGGGGCTAGGGAGAAAAGCTGACAACAAATATAATAAATGAAACTCTGTAACAGGCTAGAAGGTGACAAGTGCTATGGAAAAAAGAAAACATATTTCGTAGTAAGAGAAGTACAGGGGTAGGGATGGGGAGGGTGTCTGAGTGGACTGTAGTTTCAAACAGGGTGTGAGAGTGATGCTTACACAATTGGTGATATTTGAGCAAAGACTCAAAGGAGGTGAACTTGAACTTCACTATCTCTGAATACTGTATTATAATCCTTCCTGAGAGGTTGATTTATCTGACAATGACAAAAAGAGGTCAAACTTTTTTTTTTCATTTGTTTCAGTTAGGGGAAAACAATGAGTTCCCTATTTTTGATGAACAAATTTTGAAACAACAGGCAACTTTATGATAAAAGTATGAACTCCTAATCTCCTGGCATCTGTATTTATTAAGCCAAGCCTTAATAAGACTACTGTATAGGTTATGTGACTGAAAATTCAACATATAAATATGTAGCACACATCTGACTAAAAGTATAGAGGGCAGAAGTGAGAGACCAACGACAAGAACCTGTGTCTCTTTGTCTCACTATATCCACTGGACATAGAACAGTGCTTAGCTCATGGTATGTATTCAATAAATGGGACTTTGATGAATGGAGCCAAGAATGGTTGGGGACAGTGAGGATGAGTGATAAGTGACGAGGATTTTTGAGATGTCAGCCCACGATATAGGAGCTGTTAGATCTCTTCATATGCTCAAGGGAAAGAATTTGACTTTCGACCCAACCAAACTCTTAGAAAACCATACTATCATAAAAATTGTGCCAAATGTCTACTCATTGCATCTCAGTTGTTGACTGCATCTACTGTTTCAGAAGAGGATAAGGGAGGCAGTTTATGCTCACATGTATTTTGTTTTTCTACCTCACTACGGAGTCAGCAGCCTGTGTTGACAGGCACAGGAGAAGCAACGAAAAGGCCTAGACACAGAAATTTAGACCTTCAGGATTTCGTCAGTCTTCTGCAATTGTAACAAGATGTATCAGACATAGCCACATTAACCAGGAAACGCTGCTCCTGTCCTGTAAGGAACGATAAATGTCTTTGTATGTATGCCAGCTCTGGAGGTTGGCATGCTGCAAAGCCATCTGCCTCCCAGACACCATGTGTGAATGGAGACTGGGAAGCAGGGGTCAGGTCTGATTAGCAAGCACTGAGCTAGAATCCACGAACTGGTATCTTCAGAGCCATGGTTGTCTTCTTCCCCACCAAACAGAGAACAATGGGATAGTTCTCGGTGTTACACTGGTTGGCCAAAAGCACACCACCACCATGTTTAGAAATTCTGAATCCCAAAGCACCTGTCATTATTTTTAGTTGTCTGTATACATGGGCTCCTTTGGGTAAAAATTCTATCTTTTCAACTTCTAATTGTATGAAATGCACTAAATGGCAGTTAAATGAAATAATAAACAAAGAAATACAATCTGTTTCATTTTGTTAGCAATGTTCAAATGAAAATTATTCAATGAAGCTATGAATTAGAAATTATGATCCGCATGCATGACAAGCAGAGAACTATGGCAGTTACATAAACATGGGCATTTATCAATAGTCTAACTTGTCTAGACTGGAGAACCAGGTTGACCACATTCCACAAACAATTGCTCAATTTTCTTTGGGTCTGTAGAAAAAGTTTTAATTACAATAATTACATGTACCACATAATACTTCTATGAACCAATTCTGGCTTTAAAAAGGGAGGAGTTATTAATGAGAGGAGTTAAGTAACATGCTCAATATTAAATAAAAGGCTTACAGCGAGACACAAAGAGAACACTAATAATATCAAGATGTTGTGATTCTCAGACATATTACTCCTTTACCTCATATATGGACTGTTACATACTCAATTCATATAATTATCATAGCATAAAGGAGGAATGTTTATGAAGGCAAGGTCATTTATAATGTAAAACAAAATGGTCTTAGCTTATCCACTATGAGCAAATGCTGACACATTACCCATTTAATAAGTATTAGTAATATATTAAAGCTTAGAATTAAGTACATAAAAAAGAACAGCTGCTGCCTAGACTCAGGAAAGGTACTACTCAGGCAGTACTATGATGCTTAATTTTCCTTTTCTGTTCATTTTAAAGTGCTTCTGACTATCTATAGGTATTTGGATAACTTTTATTTTGTGGACACCATGGGGGTATTTTATAGACTCCAAATGAAAAATAAATAAGTACCTGTAGAATTGCAACCTCATTACGAAGCTGGCTTTCTTGTTTTGTTGGAAACCTTAATTTGTCAATGATTTTAATAGCTACATCTCTTCCCGTTTTACGATGTTTTCCTTTAAAATAAAAGGGAAATATTAGCTAATGTTATTAAATATCATCTATATTAAAGAATACCAGATTTTATAAGAACACTTATAAGAATTATAAAAATGTTTCAAGTAAATTGAAATTTCTGATGTGCACTGACTTATATCCAAAAAGAATTCAATTCTTAGCTCTATTATTCTAAATCTAAATCATATATGTACCACAAAATTAGCTACAATTGAACACAATAGAATTGGGATATCAAAGCTATACATATCAACAGCCCGATATTTTCTCATAGAAATATATAAGGGCTGTCCAGAAAGTACCCAGACATGTAATATGAAAAATAGAGGCTTTTATGGCTGGATTTTTTTTTCTGGACAGCCCTTGTATATATTAGAAACAGGATATTGAACTACTTAATATAAAAAATATTCATACCACCAGCAAAGGGCTCTCCTTAAGAAAGTATAATTTTAAATTCCTGATAAACTAATGTGTGTTATAATAGAAATAATAAAAGTCTTGGTACTGTCACTTACTAGCTTTGTGATCTTAAGTTAATCACTTAAACTTTCTGAATTTTAGGTTCTTCATCTTCAATGGTAGAGGTGTGAAAATTAGATTAAATCAGGTATGGAAAGTACACACAGCATCCAGATAACTATACACACTCAAAATGTGTTAGTTATCATCATAATTATTATCATCATTATCACATGACAGGCCCTTTGCATACATTATATCCCATTTGATTCTCCTAACAAACATTTGAGGGAATCCAGGGAGCACTAGGGCACCCTCAAGCTCTTAACTTCTACACTTGACTATATTGTAGTAGGTATAGAATACAGTAGTGTTAACTGAATCTAAAAATGGAAGATAAAAATTAATCTGAAAATGAAAATGGACCTAATTACTCAATGTTTTTGTCACATACAAACTAACTTGAAATGTCATTATTTCAACACTTGTTGCAAATCTAGTGTTCCCTCTCTTTGAATCTTACTCATTTTTGATTCCTTCCAGAATGCTTACTTTCACCACCAAATTGTCTTGTTTCCAAGTTCTCTACTTTCTTAACATCATTCCTTACTCTCTGACCCACTGCAACCCCCATTCCAAGTAAGCCATTTTTACGTAAACAGTCTCTTCAAGATCTTAGCTTCCTCCATCTCTAATCCTCTGTCACTATGGTACTTGACCTCTCTTCTGGGACTGTTCTCCTACACTTCACCCACTCTGTATCTAGTCTTAACTTTTCAGTCTTCCTTGTGGAGGCCTTCTCCTAAGCCTACTTCTTCAACATCAGATGTTACGAATTATCTGGCACCTGCTGGTCTCTCTAATCTCATGTGCCACCCCTGCCTCATCCTCACACACTGCGCAGCGATGTATATTTACCACGCTCTATACACCGTTATTATTATTTTTTCACATGTGATTATTACACTGTGAAGCAATATTCTGTTAATGCTTGGCCTCTCCTCTATTATACTGTAATGTATTAACAAAAAGCACAATGGTTACTGACTCACTGATAGCTTTTCATTGAAAAAAATCATTTGAGTATTGATAAAAATAAAAATCAGTTTGTAAAATACAGTAGAACTTAATTAGTTTTAACTAAAAAAGCATGGTATTACATTATCATAAGTAATAGTGAGTGAGACACTGTGATTATACCAGAGCAATCCCAGCTTGCAAAAAAGGTAATTTGTTACTGGTTATACGAAAAAACTGAAAGCTATGGTATCATTTTATAGAGCAAGTAAAACATTAACATTAAATCTTCCTTAAAGACTTGAAAAATATAATAGAACTGACTAGAATCTTAAACAGTAGAGGTTAAAATAATGAAACAGGCTGACAAGAAAAGAGATGAGAATTTAGTATTTCATTTCAAAAATTTAAAAAGTACAAACTTTAATGAAACACATACATTGTTAAAGGTATTATAGTTAAAAGATACTGTGTCAAGTTACATGAATGAATTTTAATAGAGTTCTGATGAAATCCGCCAAAAGAAAATGGAACTAATTTGTTTATGAATCCCAACTTCCCAGTTTCTCAATATTTTGTCTAAATAAACCGTGTAACCAGTATTGCATATAGAGTTGTTTGTACATATTTAAGCAAAAAGTCTTTTAGAAACAGAAAAAATTCTCTTTGAAAACATAAATCACCCATTTTCCAAATGTTGATATCTCAAGAGAAATTTCTAAAAAGGGAAAATACAGATAGACATACATACAAACATATACATGTACAGGTCTTGTCTTTTATATATTTTTCTTGGTGATACTTTTATAAACACTAAAATTTTAGTGTTTTAGTGTAGCTAAAATTTTAAATTAATTAAAATACTTAGTGAAAGAACCTACCTCCATAAACAATTCCAAACTGCCCAGAACCTAGTACTTCATCAGGAAAAATCTGATATACTGTGCTGATGTCCTACAGAGGCAAACCCAAAAAAACAAACATGAAGTGAAACAAAACATTAATCCTAATAAATGACTTAATTTTATTAAGTATATCATAAATATTATTAAATATTTTAAACAGAAATTGTAAATGCTAGATGAAACCTATAACTATAATATTCAAATCACAATCTTTAATTAATGTAACATTGTAATGTTTTTAAAACTATTCTGCTCTTAAGCAGGAGAGGTTTTCTAATGTTCATTAAAGAGAAATATGGCGTAAAACTATGCAATGACATTCATTGTCCATATGCAAAAAGGAACTTGTGTATTGAGATGGCTATTCAGAAATTTGGGTTAAATAATCATGGTTGGCAATCATATGTCTTTATGAGTCCTAATTTCAACCAGTCCACTGTTTATGGCTAGAATGATGAGGATGCCTCTTTATTAATCATCCACATCCAGACGAATCTACACTGAGGGAAGAGGGGGCTGACTCATGGTGCATGCGCTGGAGACAAGGCAGGAGTATGGCAATCCATTAGGAAATTTTCATTTGTGAGGTAATTAAACTCTTCCATTTTTACCACTTTTGGAGGTAACAAGTTCCAAATGTCTACTCTTTTCTCTTTGAAACAATAATTCCTAAATAAAGCACTGTTTTAATCAAACATCAAATCCTACTCTCTGCAAATCCTATACATTCCCATCTTTTTTCCTTTGTCTTTCCCTTTAGGAAACAGCTGCAAGTTTTCTCCATCTTGTGGTCCCTTCAGAAAGTCCTTGGGGTGAGTGCAAGGTTGTCTGGAGACAAGGAAGTGAATTAATACTATTTCAGCTATTCCAGCTTTCTCTGATAGCTCAATGGTGCACCCAGAATTTTCAGAGGACAACAGTGGCCAAAGAGAGTGAAACGATCCCATGAAGTTGTCCTAATTCTCTCTAATTCATCTTTGGTTTTCAGTTTACTTAATGCCAATTTATCCAGGTTTGCAAAGCTGTACTAGTGATAAGAAGAGTTTCACGGAGTTACGGAGTTTATTCTTTAATAAATAAACTCAGATAAGTATAAGTAGGCTGTAAACTTCACTTTTGGTCATAGGTATAATAGGTAAAATAGAGCAAAAGTTGAGTGACAGGATGAAGAGAGAAAGGCCTTATTACTTTGGGGCTGCTTCTCACAGTGACAAAGTATAACAAAGAAAGCAAACATGACCAAGTATAAGTTATCCATAATGCCTGATCTATAATGTTCAAAAACTGAACTGAAAGGATGGAGTTATGTGGCCTGGGTGACTAGGATGTTACTTTTCTGAGGTTTTCTTTATGTACAAGTGATTATAACAGCATTTGCAACTCCCTGTCTTATGACAGTACTCCTCAGTAGCAATCAAGAAATGAGAAAATAGGCAAGTTTAAGCTCCTCATGCAACTCAAAAAAATGTTTATTTTATCTTATTTGGTATTCTGTAACATCAACCATAAAAATTTTAGTACCAAGACAGGCAAATGTGAAAAATCTATTTGTATTATAATTGCTTATTTGAGATTAATAACAGGCATTTAACTCTCCAAACCATAGAAGATTATAGAAAAATCACTAAAAGAATTGATATAATGTAATATTTCTAAAATCTTATGGAAGAAAATACCTCAATGGACCCTATTTTTATTTTCCAAAAAACACTGAAAAATTAAAATGTTAGATAAATAAAAATGTACTTTATGATGCTTTTATGTTCCCGTAAAAAACATTCTATTACCAAGTTTTATATTAGTAGGCACATACTCACCACATTTTCTTGAATCTGGCAATTTGATACTGAAATACTCACAGAAATATCTCCTGGAAATACATGTTAAAAAATACACAAAGGAAGTAAGAGAGGTAATAGCATAACAAATAAAGACATGCTTACTAATCAAGCTGCAGGGATGTTTTTGAATCATAACAATTAAATTTTTCTAGCAAAATACCTATTAGAATATTCTTTTTTATGATTACAGATTTACTTGGTACTTGGCTTTGAAAAATAATATTTTGTCAGTTTAGAGTTCAGAGTCATAAAGATTTGGGTTCAAATACGGGCTTGCCATTGCGTAGCTCAGGTACAAGCTGAGTACCATCTCCCTAGGGCCTAATTTCCTCACCTGTAAAATATGCAAATCATTAATGTGTACCTGTTGGGGTTGTTTTAGGCATTAAAATAGAGACCTCATATAAAATCTTAGCACCAAAATAGGCTTATATAGTCTATTAACATGTACATTAGTTATAGAAATCAATTTAAAAAACTGATAGATCATCAGATAATATACTGTTATGTAAAAAACAGATGTTTCTCCCAAAGGCTTCATTAGTGATAGCCATTATAAAATTTAAAATAACATTTTTATATAGATAACCCTCTCAAATATTTTTAAAAATTCATCCTCAATATTTTATCCTGGTTCCATTTTTATAAAATCTATCTCAAACTACTAACAAGATTTCTTCCTGGGATAAAATTATCAACAGTTTTCAAGTACTCTCCACACCAAGTACACACACAGAGGACCATGTTAGGTGGTTTTGAGACAACATGTGAATTCAGATCTGCAAATGGCAAGATTGGAATTCCAGATTAAGCTGAGGCTGACTAGATTACTTCTTTAATGACCAATAGCTCTAGGTTTCTGCTATTGCCTATAAATAAGGTTTACACAAATTTGTTCAGATTTTAATATAAAATATAAAAGGGTATTTTAATGAATATTGTATCTTCGTACGCGTAGCAGCTTGTATTTAGAAACTCTATGTTATCCAATAAATTAAATCATCCCTAAGGAGGCTCTCTTGACTTGCTCAGACAGAACAGTAGCAGACTCACGGTGAGAGTTGGTTCCTGAACCTACAGATGAGCCCTTGGGAATGACAGGCATGAGGGCATGCTGAATCGCCAGCTCCCACATCCTGGCCACATCTGCACCAATGCCACTGGTGAGGACACTGCCATTTGGTGGTGGGCTGGAAGGATTGAGCACGTTTTCTCCCACATAATACACTACATTTGCTGTAGTGATCTCAAAACAGTGAGGATTGGCCCCATTAGGAATTAAAGCTGAAAGTTTTGCTGGTTCCAGAGATAAAATTTCTGATAAAGGAATTTCCTAGGAAAGAAAAGAGAATGCTAAATTTAGTATATCAAAAGTATGTAAACATAAAATTCATGCCAGGGACATGTGAGAAATGACATTACAAACGGCCATGGTTTATATGAAATGGTTTTATAAAACACATAATATTACTAAGCAAAATTAAAAAATACATTTACTAGGGGAACTTATCATCTTTTTTTCCAGAAAACTTCAAGTGACTTTTTCACTACATTCATGTGGCAAAAATAAATACCAATAAGAACAATGATTTTGAACCTGCATCAATATCGAAGGTTTAGTATATAAATGATAATTTTTAAAACTATGAGGTGGAATCATTCATTTTCAAAATGCATTTGGGTATACAAGGTTGTTTTTAAATTTTAACTTTTCTTTAAGGCACTGGAAATGAATCATATAATGTGATTTGATATATATGTTAATATAATACAGCCAAGTGAACAGTTTTAGTGAGAAAACGACTGAGATTGGTTTTTAATGCAGTTGCTTTTAAGACAATTTTTAACATTAAAAATTTAATCATCACATTGTCTTCCAGGAGTGACTAAGAAATAACTTTGAAGACATATTTTTCACTTAAAAGTTAATAAAGTTTCCCTTTCTTATTAGAGTTATGTAAAGTGGCTATGGAGAATCACAGCAACTATGCCTGAGCCAGCATTAATTTTGAAGGAGCAAGTATATACTGTTTTCACTATGAACTTGTTTGGATCCATGTTTTATTAGGTGAGACATTATGCCGCATCTGTATTATTTCATGTGGAAAGATAAAATGAAAATTGCTGCCAAATTTTCCTCTAAAGTAAGTGCTCCTTATAAATATTGGCAATGCATGGAGAAATCATACAATTTTTCTTAAGCAGTGACGTGCTGCAAGGCTGAGAGAGAGAGAGGGGATGGGGGTGGGGAGAGGGACAGGGGAGGGGTGGAGTGAGGAAAGGAAGAAAAGAAAGCTGGATAGAGTGTGACCTGGGATTTTGTGGTTAAATCACACATCTCTGCTAAAATACTCAATTAAGCTTCCATTTCCCCCCCCCCCCCCCGACCCTTCACCCCATGGGACCAGAAGCACTCTCCAGGGAAATGTGAAATTCACAGATGGCTATCCTGGGGTCACAACTTGGTTCCCCAGAAATTTGTAAACTATAGAGAAGAAAAAATATCTCTTAGAGCAAGCACAAAACCACCATGCCTGAGGATATATTTTGCATTTTTGATACATCTCCATGCAAATGGGGCATGAGACTCCAGTCAACGTAAGAGCCACTCTTACCTTGTAGTACCTGCTGCCTGTATCATTTTGAAAGAGGGTAATACACTTGCTATCCAATCTCCAATAGTGCCGTTTCCGCTGAAAAAGAAGTTAGATTCAGGATCTTTTAATAATTTTAAAAACACTCAGGACTGATAAAATCAAAACATTTTCTCAATGGAGACATAACATTTGATGGCGCAAAGTGTGTGAAGGATTCACATCAATTTCAGACTCCGGAAGGTGACTGTTGAGCAGATGTTGTGTGATAAGCTCCCCTGCAACGTGAGTTATGAGTAACAAAGGAGATGATGATACATTAGTAGCAGTCAGCACCGGGCCTGGCATTTAATACACACATCGTAAACAGAAAACACGCTTTTTAAATTTCCTTGACTGCTTGAATAAGTAAAGGTGAATTAGTAGTCTGCAATGAAACAAACAGGCTTAATAGGAGATAGAATGCTTATACGGTCTCATTATGTTAGAACGTAAGGCATGCCATGCTGATCCAGCAAGGCATTCTCACTTCCAATAGAGATGGAAGGATTCTGAAAGGCTATAGCCAAACTGAAGAATATTTTGTTGGATGTAGGGTTCACTCTATGGCATCAACTTAACAAAGTCAAGGAAATACATCAAGTAGCTTTACCTTCTCTTAAGCTCACTACCAATTAAAACTTCCATGGTTTGGTGACCAGAACTTTGTTCACTCTAGGTACATCCTCCATTTTCAGGTGTGTGTGTGTGTGTGTGTGTGTGTGTGTGTGTGTGTGTGTTTATCTTTTTAGACTAAAAAGTCTTAACATTATTCTTTGTCTAGTCCTCAGACCAGCCAAATACATAGAATATGATTTAAATATTTCATGCCATGTCTAGGTATTATAACTACATGGTGTTCAACTGATTCCTACAGGAAGTCATGCAACTTTCTCTCCAGCAGAGAAAATTGAAATTATAGATAACTAAGTTATAGGTGTTTATTTATCTAATGAACTGATGAGCATCCTATTGATAGGAGGTGATGAGGAAAACACTATCAGTAACTGAAAAGGAAGTTATATCACCAAATGTCAATTAATTAAACTTTGAAAAGTAGATCAAATTTTTTCTCTCTTACCCACATGCACAACTTCATTCATCAACTATCAGGTAAATCTGGGGTAGTGAACAACTCAGATTACCCTAAAAAAATTAAGTGTCTTTTATCTAATTAAGTATAGGATTACTATATTCCTGAGTAGGTCAGTTTTAAAGTGAACAGTGCAGTTAGGATTTAAAAAATACGTAACAGGGAGTTCCCTGATGGTGTAGCGGCTTAAGGCTTCGGCGCTGGTGCTGACAGCGCTGCGGCCTGGGTTCGATTCCCAGTCAGGGAGCTACCCACATACCAAAAAGAAAAAAAAGAAAAAAAGAAATACATAACAGTTACCATTGGTTTTTTTTCTCTTTCTCTAAAATGCAGTATTCTTTAAAAAAAAATCTGAATCACAGAGGATCACTCTGAAAAGCACGTACTGCCATTTTCATGACTGCTATAAAATGACAGGCAGACGTTCAAGTTGTCTGGAGATCGTCTCGAGTAATAGAGGTCAGCGATTCTGCCTCCCTGAGAGGGCCGTCTACACGTTTTTCTAACTCAGCTGCTTGCTCCACTACCTTCGACACCCACAGTCTGCTCAGGTGCTCCGCCTGCCTGCACTGAGGTTTGCTCCCGGTAACACAGACATCCCACCGGACATCAGCAATGCCTCTAAGTCAAGCTAGTGAGGCTAGGGGAAGCTGCTGGCTGTGCCTCTTACCAGTGTGTCCTTGCTGGTGTAGTGGACCATCCACCCTTCTTTCATCACCGTGCTGCTTTTCCTCTTCGTGTGCTTCACAGACTGCACTACTCTCATGAGTGGGATATTGTTGCTGGTTGATGGACTTGAAAAGCCAATATTTTAGGAAAGAAATTATTTTAGATACAGATCTTCTTTTCCTGCATAAAAACTTATTTTAGCTGTTTCAAAGTAAAAGTAAAACAAAACAAAACAAAACAAAACCCTCACATCCCATTTTAGTGAAGTATAGTGTCAGAATATCATGGTCCAGCATCTGGATTACTCTAAAGAGTGACAGGCACATTATATGTACACTTTAAAAATCCCGAGGCAGGATAATAAGCACCTTAGTTTTCAGGTTAAACTACATGGTGCTCACTTTTTGAGTAAACATCAGGAAGATTACTGCCTTAGTGTACCAAGGCCACAGTATTCAGAATCAGCCATGAAAGCTTATCTACTTACTTAATACAATACGACAGGAAACATCCTAATCATTTACAGATAATATTTCACATGAATTTGAATTTCTCCCTGGATAATTTCATAAAAATGAAAATCTGCTGTTTAAATTGTCTTTTAAGTAACTGTTTCTCATGTAGTTATGCCAACCCTTCACCTCTTTTGTCTTGCTGTCTCTGTCTCTTCCTCTCTTCTTCCATAGCCACCTTTACATGCATGTATGCATGTACACCCCTCCCTTTGATATTACAAAAATGTATACCTTTGAAGGACAGTTGGGTCATAAGACTACTATTTCTAGTATTTTAGAAATAAGTCTTATTCCATGAAATGGAAAAAACCCAACTATTTGTATTGCTCCAGGCTGATGAACAATCTGTGTGTCAATGAATATGACACTTGTAAAATGGACACAAACGTTTAAATATGTTTTATAATATAAATCAGAGGTGCAGAAACTTTACCTCTAAAGGACCGTGTAGTAAACATTGTAGGCTCTACAGAGTCCCTAACTTTGCTAAGTGGGGTGCAAATGCAGCCACAGATGATACGAATGGGCATGACTATGTTCTAATGAAACCTTAGGCCACAACAGGCAGCAGCCAACTGATTTGGCTGTGGTGTGCTGATTCCTGGTACAGAAAATGGGGGTCATCTAGGAATTAAAAAGTATAGATCACAACTAGATCACAAATGTAGAACTTCCCAGACTTCTGAAATAAAGGTAAGAACAGTGAAGTGTCGTCAAGTCATATGTGATGTTTGCAATAGGGGTCCTGTGTGAAACAGGTGGTGTCTGCTGAGGTTGGTCCTTGATCTTTGTACTTCCACACAATAAATCCTGAATAAACATCAATTTAGTAGTAAAGTTGTGGATGGCAAATACTAGTATCCCTCACATGCAAAAGAAAAGGAGTGAAAGAATAAGGCAGGGCTAGGAAAGAATACAAACTACACACTTCTCTAAGGGAGTCCAGACCCCCGAATTCCAGAGGCTTTGGTACACAGCTCATTCATAAACAAATAAAGTATATACTTTAAATTTCTTTTTTAGCTGAATTAAATATCAAAGAGCTTTAAAAAGTAAATGCCACTTGGTATTCCGCTGTTGGACAGAGGCTAGGACTGTGGTCTCACCTGATGGTTCTGTTGGAGTCCTCGTGGTCCGGGTCTGGATCCTGCATTTCACCACTGTCATTCTGACACTCGGCCATCACCATCTCAGCATCCTGAACCATTGCCTCTTCCATATCATCCATGAGCCCACTGTTCCTTTCACTGTCATTGTCATCACTCCCTTCTTCCATGACCACATCAGACTCTGCCCCAGGGCTGAGCAGATCTAAAAAAACCATTTTGCACCCATGAAGATAAGCCTGAAATCCTAGAGCCAAGGCTTAAGAGAAAGTTAGGTAATCCTAAAACAAGTCAATTGGAAGCCCTAAAAAAATAGTTATTTGAAGAATTTATCTATTCTTGTCTTTCCTTTTCCGTTTTTAAATTTTAGTTCTTAAGTATCTGAATTTATGAGGATGAATATATAATTCAACAAGCAGATGCTGTTTTTCATGCCCTTAAGCCTAAAATCATGAAAAGTCCTGGAGAGCCTTGGAAAGAAGCCAAGGGTGGGAAAGAAGCAAAGTGCTAGGAAGCAAAGTGATACCAAGAACACGTGAAGAGGAAACTGGTAATATTTTAGTATCACAGTCCTGGTGGAAAACAGATACACGGGAGAATGAAGGGAACTTCCACACACATGACTACTCAGGGTCACTGATTCTTACTATTCCAGGAACCTTTTAAGTCATTGATTATAATATATTCAACTGGTCACACAGAAGCATCTTTTCAGTACCTAAGGTATTTGATAGTTGAACTTGTACTGAATTCTGTTATTCTGCACTTGATAGGAATGAAATAAATTAGAATTACTTACTGATGCAGAGTGCTTATTTTAAAATCAGAAAATAAATTGATCAGAGACCCCAGCCTGGCAAGCTTGGAAAATTCCTATTTTACCAGATTTTTTGGAATGTCTGGGAAAATGCAATTGCAAAGTATTGAACAATATCAAAAACTACACTGTTTCCCCTTATTCTAGTTATTAAAAACACACTGACATTTCTCTGGGTCTGAACAAATACCACATGCCACAGAAAGTGGGAAGACTGCCAAGCTTTGCATTTTGGCAGCTAATTCATGCAGAATTCTCCAACGTGGAAACTCGTGTGGGAATGTTTTCCTGAAGAGGTTTCTCCTTTCTTCTTTTTCTGGGTACATAGTTCTTCTGGAAAAGAAAGTTCTAGAGCAAAGATCAGCACTTGTTCTTCAGCCTTTAGCAACAAAATTTCTGAGTTTGTTCTTCTCTGGTCTTCTATCACCATTTTTCTTTCCAGAGGAAATAGAAAACTGGTATCAGACTGGAGGTAAAGAGTGCTCTAGCATGGAAAAAGTTAGCCTGGGATAGATACTATGTCAAATATTTATCTAAGAATCTATTAGGAACACAACTTGGGAAGAAAATGTGAGCTGTTCCTTTAAGATATGGTATTTTTCTTAGGAATCCTTCAAAATTAATTTATGCTCTTAACAGTGTTCCCAAAGGAATATTCCCCAATGTAGAAAATGACATGTATTTTTCATTGGCTGAATTATAGTTCTTTTTATTAGTAGTAAAGATTCAGGTTAACAAGCACGGATATAATGAAAGCAACTGGGTAGACAAAGGAAGAGGGGGATTACTTCCTGCTGTCAGTCTCTGTGATTCTTCCCTCCCTAGACAGATGTGGGGGTCGGGGGTGGGGCGGTTAACTTCTGTCTCAGTGCTTGGAATGAGAAGGATGGAGGAAAAGAAACTGACAGCTTTAACTTGTGGGTATTCCAACATTTTCTACATTTCTGAACAAACTAGGATAGGTGTATGAAAAAAGAGAACCGCAGAAGGAATTCTGGAATCCAAGTTTTTAGTACCAGTTGTTCACTGTGTAAAAACTGAGACAAGTCTCTTTGGCTTTTATCAAAACTCAGTGAGCTGGAATTGTTGGTTTTCTACAGTAAAAGTAGAGCACACTGAGGCCATACTTTACTTTGAACTGAGTTATGAGTATCTGAACAAAAAACAAACAAACAAACACAAAACAGAGGTGAAACATCCAGCTCACAGACACACTCCCTAACAGGGAACGAGCACAAACGTAACTGTCACCTTTTACCCACCTCCATTAATGGTCACTTCACCCAGGCAGTTGTTGGGTACTTTTGGTGCACAACGTTTATGACAGTTGAATCTGCAATCTGAACACAAAGATTTTAAAAGAAAACAAATAAAAAACAAGAATTCATCAGCAAGAGAGTTGTAGAATAAAAAAACAACAGTAATTTCAAGTGGATTAATTTAAGGATCAGAGTCTGGCTGGTGAAAACAAATACTTGGTGGTGAGACCACCCTGACCTACCCTTGCACTGCAGGCCCTGCCTGAAGAGCCCCTTCAGAAGCTTCTTGCAGTACTGGCACACGGTGGGCCGCGTGTAGGAGTGGATGACAAACGTGTGTGGCACTTTAACTTTCGACATCAAAATCTTGTCGAGCTGAATAGGCCGTCCGATGTATGACTGGGAATTGGACCTCTTCTCTCGACCAATAAATGACTCGGAGGGTGACTTTTGCTGGATGTTTGAAAAACAATAAAGAATAATGAGATGTAAGAAACTACTTAATTGGTGTAGTGATATATTTTTAAATCCCCCCACACAGGAGGGAATAAACCAAAATTAGATTTCTGTTCACTGATATAACTTACTGCCTCTTTATTTCTTATTTAAGTTACCTTGTTTTTACACTCTGACATGAAGAGAAGTGGAGATCGGAATATTTAAACCTGATTTCTAGGACATTAAAACAATTTTTGGTTTTTAAAAAGTAACTTAATTACTTTAATATAGAAATATAAAGCTGAAAAGAAAAATGATCCTTAATTCTACTGCACATATTATTTCATCGACATTTTCTAAAAGGATTACATGCACATGATTAGAAAATACAAGTGGTTCAGGAAGACAGAAAAAGGAAATGTAAATTTCCCCAGTCTGTCCTACATAGCACTTAATCTGAAAAAAATGCCTTTGAATTCCCTCAGATGAAAAAAAAATTTTTAAATGATTCCTCAACCATATAAAAATAAAAGGTTAAACTTAGGCTATCATTTTTATAATTGAAAAATACAGTAACTAGAGGACTAGACAAGACACAGAAATATTGGTGTTTTGGTCATAATCATATCTCTGTGCACTCGTTTATTTTGGAATTAGCCCAAGGCATAGATTTTTAAAAATCAAATGAATTAAAATAACTGTTTTTTTTCAGAGTTTTGGGGCATTTTCAAGGTATCTCTTGACAGTATGGAAATCTACTTGGGAATTATCAGAATACATGTATTTTAAAAATCATCAAAATAAAAGATAAATTAAATTCCTTTTTAATGGTCATTATAAGTATGCATCTTATTTATTAAGCTCCTACCCTAAGTAATCATTGTGTTAGATGCCTTTACAAGATAGGCCTTGTTATCTATAGTTGAGGCATCTAAACTCATAACATTTCAATATATTCTTTTGGGTCAAATGACAGGAAGTAGTGGATCTAAAACATGACCTTACATTTGTTGGCTCCAGAGTCCTTGTATTATCACTTTACTCAGTTAACTTCTAATTTGGAATGCTTACTGACAAAATGAGGGGGGAAAAATCATATTTACATACAATTTCCATCCACTTCAATCTCTATCTGCACCAAAATACATTATCAAATGGGGCATTTTGATTGGCAGATTTACTAGTTGCAATAAACAATTTTTGAGATGAGGTTCTACTTAGGGCTATCATGTCTAGAGTTACAATTCCATAAAAGAAAACTATAAAGTATAATTACTCTGGAAAGGCTCAACTTGCAGAGACATCGAAGGAGCTTACAAAGATGGGCTAAAGGGTTGCCAGACCAGAATCACGAACATATTGAATAAGTATCTTCAATGAGATTGAAAAATAATTAAGTCCACAGGGTTAGGTCCCTCTTTTATGTGACCTTCTTGAGTAACTATAGCCAATGGCCAGTTTTAAGCACAGACTAAAATAAAAAGCGATACTTTTTCCATAGCTGGAAAGTTTCAACACTCAGAATAAAGGCCGACCTATGTCACACTTTCTTAACAGACTTAAAGTGTTAGCAGAGTTGGAAAATCATATGAAAGTTGGCAAAAATCACTCTTCAGTTATTTTCCTTACTTTGAGATACCGCATTGTGGTCTGTGTTAGAGCCGATCTGACAGAGGACTACTGACCGCACCATGGGGCACATTCACTCAGAAGAGCAAGGGACAATTTGATAAACTGAATGTTTCCTTCTCATACAACACGGTAACATACATAAACACTGCCATATACTGTAAGACCCAGAATTATTCTTGAGAACTCATTTCATTTATTACCTTCAAGGGCAGCAATACATAAGCAACTTTAAAACATTACAGGAGTTTAGGGAAAAGGAAATGAGCCACATTCAGGCAATGATGAGATTCACACAGTCCTTGGAAACAAACAACATAATTTTAGAAAGCTTGTCTAACTGGTGGCCCAGGGGTCACATGTGCCCAGGACAGCTTTGAACGTGGCCCAATACAAATTTGTAAATTTTCTTCAGACTATGAAAAAAAAATTTTTTGTGATCATTTTTTAGCTCGTCAGCTATCATTAGTGTTAGTGTATTTATGTGTGGACAACGACAATTCTTCTTCTTCCAATGTGGTCCAGGGAAGCTAAAAGGTTGGACACCCCTGACTTATAGTGTCAGAAATTAAGACTTTAATAGCATTTAAGATTTAACAGAAATTTAAGATTTTAATGGCATTAATAAAGTGTGCCCTTCTGTCACTCACAACATCCTAAAATTACAACCAACTAGCAACATGACCAGAAATAGTTACCATTACATTTTCTTACAGCTCCAAAGAGTATAACTAACCATTTTCAATGTGGCCTATATTTCTAAATAAAAAAGTAAAGTTTTAAAATATCCAGACAGGGTGCATACATACTGACTTCTCATGTGGGAACTTACTTATTGGTAGAAGGAGATTGAGTGGTTTAATATTTATTAGATAAACACTTTGGGAAAGGCAGTCTGAAGAAACCTTCTGAAGTTTTGTTTGCAGAATTATATTCTATGTTCCTGGGAGTATACACACATACATTTGCATGTGCCCTGCCCTATCATGAGGCAAATCTAAGAAGCAGAGACTCTTAGACTGTCACTGTCTGATGACTTTGTACATGGTTATGAGGTATCTATCCATTCTTCAATTAAAATGTAAATCAAGGATTTCATTGAGATATATATATATATATATATATATATATATATATATATATATAAACAAATTGTAAAACAAGCAGAAAAACAAGAGTGTATGAAATAAGGCTACTGCCCTATAATATATATCATTGTATACACAAATGTTTAGGAACCACCATTTCTGTCATCCAGTCGGTCATCCCTTTAAAAATATTTCTAGGGAGTTCCCTGATGGTGTAGTGGCTTAAAGCTTCGGCGTTGGCACTGTCAGCGCTGCAGCCTGGGTTCGATTCCCAGTCAGGGAGCTACCCACATACCAAAAAGAAAAAAAAAAAAAAAAAATATATATTTCTAATGATGTGAACATAAACCAAACACTCTAAGGATTTTCAGAAGCAGTGATACATTTTTCATTAGTAATTAATACTCAATTACTATTTTAAGCAAAAATATATGATTTGCATAATTATGTGAAATTTTATTTGAAGGTCTGTATACCTCAAAGCCATAATTACATATGTTTTGTTCGAGGTATCAAGTTACAGAGTAGGCAAAACTTTAGAAATTGACAATTTTAAAAGGAAAGATACTTAAAATAATCTTATTGATCTAAATCCAATTAGCTTGAACTTTAAGATAACTTCAACATGAAACTAGAGCTTTTAATTCAAAGGGGAATGTTGACTTAAATAACCAGGCTTTTGATAATGTAATGCATTATTATACAAAGTAGAAACATAGTATTACTTTATTTCTTTGTTAACAATTTTATTTTTTACTTACTGGTATGTTCAATTATAATGTGTATAGTACTTTAGATTTTTAAATAAGATATTTAAAGTTAACTCTATTAATCAGAAAATTCTTCATTACTCATCAACACTAGTGAAGGTTTTACTAGGTTTACTAAGTGAACTAAATGGTGTTTAAATTAATTTCCACTGTTAGTGGCTAATCCAGTTTGGTACTGTGTATTTAGTGAACTTGGGAAATCTGCAGAATGATTGTTTCTTACAGGAATAGGGAGAAAAGCTGAAATACTTTGGAAAGGTCACAACTACATTGTTTCATTCTATTTCATTACTACGTTCAGAGCAAAGCTGGCTCAGAACTTCCAGACAGACTGAAAATTATATTCTCTATAATTATGGTAAGCACGAGCAGGAGGATGTGTTTCTAAAAATTTACATTTTTACATTAGCCATGGAAGCCTAAGAATTGTTCTTTCCCTGAGTTGAGGAGTTTGGATTAAATTACAGGTATGGAACTTTTGTGAGAATTGACATTACTGTAAAATTTGGTATTGGAATGTATGTATATAAATGATTTGGCAAATTATAGATGATGAGAAGTATAAAAGTCTCTTTTCTGTTCTCAGTAAGAGGCATCATATCATGGATGTGAGAGAATATGAGAAAAGTAAAATGATGGAAGCTAAAATTTCAAGCCAAGATTAGAGATTAAACAGAATAAACATTGGGATTAGAATTTGTTTAAAAGTCTGTGGTTTTGGGAAGTGCCTGTAATGTCCTTATGTTAATAGTGTTTCATCTGAAATTACTGCCTAAGTGAAAACCATAGATGCACTGAACACCTATTTGGGGGACAATGCATCCTGCTTTTCTAGAAGTTTAATTTGTTTTTTAAACTGGTATTCTAACTTAATGACTCAGCAAGTTTGGAACCTTTCCAGGAAGTGACTGCTTAGCTTATATTATGGAAACTCCAGCTGCCAGCAAGTCTTTAAACACTTAACAGGACTCTGAAACAATTTCCCAATAAGGTATATTCCACTTCGCAGCTCAAAACGAATTCAATAGTACAGCTAGAAAGTAGTGGGGGAAAGTTGCCTTAACTGGTGGTTTGCTTGTTGTCATTTGTAAAGATCCAACAAGATTTCCTGAAAGATAGAAGTCATTTTAAAGAAAACCATGGTTCAAGTAAATAAATTAAAAAAAAAAAAAACATGGTTCAAATAAAAACTTTTGTAGTATTCAAATATTTGTATTTATTAATGAAAATTAATTTCACACCACCACATTGGGACTGGATTTTGGGTGGCATAAACTCCCCTGGAGTTAAAGAGAAATAAAGAAGTAGAGAACACTTGAGCATACATGTTGACAAATATTTATGGATCTGTCTTAATCATCAGACAATAAACTTCTAAGGGAAGGACCATGTCTTAAATTATTTGTCTCTATTAATGGAAAGAAGCAATTGGTACTTGATAAACAATAAACATTGCTTGAATTGATCAAAATGAATGTTTTCAGGGAAGTAAATGCAAAGGAATAAATAGATGAGACAGTTCAACAGAGATATTCAAAATATAGACTAAAAGCCTTTTTAAAAAATTAATATTACATGGACTGACTGTAACTTTGATTTATTTGCTTTACTTGAGTTCAACTTTAGGAGAGTACTTTTGGTTACAACTGCAATTGCTCTTAGAACTTTTCTGCCTGTTCCTGATCCTGACTTGGTATAGCCAACATGAATACACAATCTGTGCAGAACACTTGTGCTCTGGGAAGAGAAGGGCAGCAAGCCCAAATACCTGCATGCTGTTAATATTAACCGGTGGCACCTCAGGGTCAGGGATGCAATAGAGAATGGTGCAGACTACAAAAATTGGAAGGTGATGGGCTCAAATACTGTTAAGAGCTGCCATGTGAGTATGTAAGCCTACTGCTGCCAGACTTCCTAGTTTTAAAAAAGATGCAGAAAATCTAGCTGTTTTATGAAATAACTCTATTTTTAAACACTGGCACCTCTAAAAAAATTTAAACATTTTGATAGTGAACTCATATGTGTAACAAGTCTGGTGCACGGGGAATGTAAGACCTTTGAACTAGAAAATGGCAAAAGACACTCCCTATAACTTTTAGATGTGTCAAACTCTTTTCAATAAACTTTACATGCATTAATTAATTTAAACCCCCTAACTAGTGTTATGATCCCCATTTTACAGATAAGGAAACAAAATCACAAGGAGGTTAAACTGTTTGCCCAAAATCACCCAGCTTCTATGTAACAGAACTATGAATTCAGGTAGACTTAATTCAGATGACAATAATGATTCCTCCCTCCTAAGTCCCTTCCAACTCTCATATCCCCTGGTTTCATGCTAATGTAAAAATACAAACTCTTTTCTTCCCCTTATTTTAGTCAGGAAGTAAGAGTTCCTAAGAGACAGTGAGAATATTTAATAGTATGTTCTATATACCAAAATGCAATGTGAAAATACTGAGTCCTTTAACTCTGTCCTACACAAGAGAATTTCAACAAGCTTGTCTGTGCTCAGAGGACAGCACATGAGTCATACATGGAACATAATGACTAACTGAATAAACAGTTTCTATTGTATAAGCATCACTCATGTGGCTGCCTACTGTCCGATTCAGGTGCTATTATGCCTAAAGGATAGCACAACGGTGTGAAAACAGATGCAAGCAAATATGAATCCTTTATTCCAGAAGTTTCAAGTTCTAGCATTTTGGACTGCCATTCAAAGAACTGTGTGGAAGAGTACCTTACAGTAGTTCTCTCCCACGGCCGCCAAGATGGATCTATCTGATTTAAAAGGTACCTCCTGGGGAAAATCCTACCTGAAAGCTCAACTCAGATGCTGCAGGACATAGAAAGGCCAGTAAGTAACAGCCTCCGTGCCCAATGAGTTTATGTCCCATAAGATTCTGGACACAACGTAATGGTTACCATCAACAATAACTGTATGTGCTCTTTCCTTACTTCTGCATGGTTAGGCCTTATTTTTTAGATTCCAGTTCACATGCCCCCTTCTCCAAGAGGCCTCCAGACCTCCTAACTTACTGATAATTCCATGTCCATCATTTGTTACTCTCTGGCACATCATCCTATCTCTTCCAGGGTCATTACTGCAGCTGTCTTCTTTACCAATTTGGTTACTGGGTTTTTACTGTGTCCCTTCAATAGACTGTAAGTTTCATGAGGAGATGTTGACTATTTTGTTCATCGCTATTATCACCAACTTCTAGAATACAGTGTCACATAGAATAAGTACCCATGCATATGAAGGTTCATAGAAAAGATAAATATCATGCATGGTGGAGGTGAAGGGGTCATTCAGAAAAGAGGTTTCCTGAAGAAGAGGCCTTTGGTGTGGACTCTGAAGTGAGTCTTGCCATGCCATGGCCATGCTGAGTATTATTAGCAGTTAAAATTCTGTTTAGGACAACTCAGTCATCCTAATCTTCAGACTGCTTAGAGACTTCTTTTATGTGCTGTGAACCTGTTCATCCCACTTGGAAATGATTATCTAACCCCACCCATCCTCTCTGCACATAACACATCACTGTGAGTGTTCAGTCTGATGTTGACTACTCTCTGAAGCAACAAGAAACAATCAGCTCCTTTTAACAACATTTAGATGAACATACTACTTCTCACACAGGAAGTCAGGGATTTCTCAGCACAGACCAGTTCCTGGGCTACAGACAAGTCTGAAGACCCTTGGGAAATGGAGTTCACATGGGAACACCCATGTTTCCATGCCCTCTAATGCACTAAGTAGAGTGTGAGGTGTTCTGTGAGTTTCAAATTGTTCAGTGCTATTCTTGTTACAATTCTGATTCTATATCCCTTGAACTACCTGCCAAGTGTGTCAGATAAATGAGTTTGGCTCCTCAGTAGGATACCCAAAATATACAGCATAAATAAAAGCTAATCAACACCTTTTTTTCTAACAATGGAAAGCGTTGCTACAGAGCAGGAAAAAAATGTGCCCCCCTGCTTAGTGGTGACTGATGCTGTATTTTATAGCAGAGAATCCATTTCTTAATGTTTGCAGCAATTTGTGAAAGCTTTCACAGTAATAACATATAATCTCATTAAAAAATACAAGGTGATTTGGATTTGCTGAGTGCTAAAGTAGACTTGGAAGTTATATTAACTTTGTATATTACCTCATTCTTTTTAAGTAAATAGAGATGAAGGGTAAAAGAACCTTACTATTTTCTTAAGTGATCCACCCTTTGCAGGAAAACACCAGAACTGTTAGTGAATTGTTGCAAATTACACAGCACTGTTCTTTCAAAACGTCAGTTGCTAACATCCTACAAACCTGTGAGATCCTGGAGGAAAGGGGAGACATAATATAAGAATACCTCTCTTTTTACTTGAAGACAATGCAACCTTAATACCATGCACTCTACATTTATACAATAAAAAAGGAGCTTTGCACTGAGGAAGAAAATAACTTCGCATGTCAACAACTTCTACTTTGGGGCTTCAAATGTAAGATTTTATCTACACATAGAAGTGAAGCGGGTGGTATACAGATTATGTGGAAAAACCAAGAATAGTTATTTTAGGGACATATCTTCTCATAGCATTTGATTCTGTCTAAATTGAGAGGAAAGGCCTGGGATTATGAGCTCACTGGAAAACTGAATGAAATAATCTGGAAACAGGCTGTCCCATTCATTGATTACTGCCTTGGCGACACACAGGGCAATCTGGAAAAGCATGTCATAAACACAGTCCAAGGCTCCAAAAGTTAGACCCTCTCCCTCCAAAAGTGCCCATAAGGGTAACTTCATAGTATTTCATAGAATCTTAGCCTTTAATAGTCAATAGTGAACATTCACATATTTATGAGAATACGTATGTGCTTCTGAAATTACATGGTAGAACCAAAGACTGCATTTTAATGCAACTCAGTTTAAAATGAGAGAGGAAAACTACGAGACTTCTTTTCTTTACCAAATATTTTTTGAATTTTAAAAATACAGAAAAGCACTAACTCAATGAAACAATACCACTCAATAATGTACCCAGTGCATAGCTACAGAGAAATGCATACCACCCAATGCTGGGCTACTTGGATAAAGAGGTTTATTTGTTCATAATTTCTGGATATAGTTTCAGCTTGCATTTCATTATATTTACTATCAAAATGGCAACACTTTCACTCTTCTTGAGAAGGAAGAGAAGAATTCATCTGATCAAACAGGGGCAAATATCAGAAAGCCATGTCTAATGAACCAAGTAAATTAATGTATCAAAATATTTCTGAAACAAATAGTTTAGAAGCTGAATTATTTCTCAAGTTCTAGCAGTCTAATTTATAGTACCAATTCTAATCTTCCACTTTCCAAATACTTCATGAATACATTTTCTACACAAACCTTTATTACATTTCTTTCTTTCTGAATGACAGGGACATTGATGAGGACACATAAACTATCAAAGTGAACATGAGCTATCCTTTTTCGTAATATTCAGCTAGGAGCTCAGTAGTGATGATTGGTCAGGAATTACACCAGAAGGGACTAAAATCTGGCCAGGTCTAGCATGATATTAGATGAGCACAGATGGCCAGTAAGCAAATGCCTGTTACTAGTAACATGGGTGGAGGTGGTAGGGTGGCTGTTTCGTATCTTAAGTAGAAAGCAATGTTTTGTGTCTTAAGGCATGACTTGTGTGGGGTGTTATGGAAGCCATGATACCTTTCCTGAGGGGATCACAGGACCTTCAGAGCCTTCATTGAAGATTATTTGTTCCTAAGACCTATATGCTTATAAGTGTGGGTAAGTGGTATATGATGTCCCCAATGGAGCTTAAGAGGAACTTTCCTACAGGGTTCATATTTTGAATTACACAGCTGGAAATTTTTGTTAAGAGCATAATTAGTAACATATGTAGGACAAACCAGATAGAGAATGAAATCAGGCAACAGATTAGTGGCACATGAAAGCAGACCACACACTCTTAATTTTAAGGAAGGGCATCTTCCCCACAAACCCACCACTGCATATGCTCTTCTAACTCTCAGGGGGCAGAGGAGTGCTGGTTAAATAACTCTTGGATGTCTCTCCTCACTGAAAGTACACATTACCCAGGTCTGCATTTGGAGAACCAGTTTACACAATCATCAAAAGAAATCTTGCAATATCTGGCAAATACACCATAGATGTCATGGTGCACATTTACATGGAAAAATGACTTTTTAATTCAGATGACTCACCAGAATTCCTGGAACTCCAGAACACAAGAGTAGCAATTAAAGTCTCTACTTCTAGATAGACTTCTGCTATTTTGGAAGATATCCCAGAAAATATTAATTTGGCCAGAAATATCATCAGAGTCTCACTCAGAATTAGAAATAGCTTTTTTGCATCCTTTGTTCATCTGAAAATAATCTACCTTGACTATTAGAAAGCATATCAGTATCATATCCAGTTACAGATAGATAATGTGATACTGGTATTCTCCTTCCTCCATGGTTTTTAAAAGAACGAAAACAGTAACTGAATGAGTCATTTTAGGGGGAGATTTTCTAGGAAAGCATGCAGCTAAGAGTTCCTTTTTGTACAATACTTGTCTTAATTAAATGTGAGTCAGGAGTCTATAAAAATGATAGCAGTTTATAGCAAACTATTTTTTTTAGAGGTTGAAACAAAGAGATAGTTTATTGAGAGAAAAGTATACTCCAAAGAGGTAGGAGTGGGCTCGAGCAGAAAAATGGCTCAAGAGCTATAGCAAACTATTATTTAGAAAATATGCACCCTAACACAAAAAGTTAAACAGAATATTGCCTAACTTTCATAAAAACTACAGGATCCAAAAAATAAAAAAATAAAATAAACACAGGGAAATTGAAATTAACAATTTATTTCCTAATAACTTCTGTAAGGCACTCTGAATGTTAAGAACTATGAAAATGACCTGGTTAGAAGCATTTAATTTCACCCCCTCCCAAAAAAATTCTCTGTAGTGCTCCTTAACCTCAAAACCGTAACAGTAAATGTTTTAAAGACATTTAAAAACTTATAAAATAATTTCATTAACGTTCAAACATTCTCAAAAGAATTCCGCAAGGCCTAACTTACTTAAAAAAAAAGGTGCCATCAATTGTACCTTATGGTTGCAAAGGACACCAGTGTTTTTATTTCTGCTTCATTTTCTACTGTGACTTCACTCCTTTACCTCAAGAAAAGACCATTCTTCTCAATAATTTGACAAAAATATTATGTGTAATCTGCCCACAATGATTTATTTTCAACAGTTTATACGTACTAAGAGAATGAGTGAAAATATGTTTTCTCTATACTAAACTATTAGTATGGGAAAAGACATAAAAAACACACATAAAACTGAAAACGTGCTTCCATCATAGATTTACAGACAGAGGATTATTGTTACAATATATAGAGATTCCAAGCAACCAATAAGTAACTCAATAGAAAAAGACAGGCAATTCACCATCGGTGAAACACATATAGCCAATAAATACATGAAAAGCCGTTTATCCTCCAATAAAAAATTAATATTTAGACATAGAAAATTTTTCCCTATCAAATTAGTGAAAAAAACTTAAAATATTGATAAATTGTATTACTGGGAACAGTATGAAGGAACAGAAACTCGCATACACTGTACTCAGTGGAATTATAAATTGAAACTTTTACAACTTTTTGAACAACTATTATACAAAAAAATGTATATATTCTCTAGTCTATTTGGCTTCTAAGAATATAACCTACTAATTCATTCAACAAATGTTACTAATACTTGTAAAAATGTGCAAAAAATACATACAAGGATGCTTATTTCACATTGTTTAAAATTAAAAAATGAAAACAACCTAATCAGTAGATTAAGTAAATTAATATATATCATTGTGATGTAACACCAGGAAGCTTTGACCAAGACATGCATGTACTACATTTTTTGTTTGCATATTTCTACTTATGCAAGCTTGGTAAGGGCAGAGGATTGATCTAAGTTTGTATACTTTTGCATCTTAAGTTACAAACCTAAAAGTGTAAACTGACCAAAACATGCTGAATGTGGAGCCATGACAAGGCTTCTATAATAATTCTGCAACTCACACACCTCTCACTAAAATATTCTCTGAAAAACTCATTAAATTTTACACATCATTTTCTTCCAAGACATTTATAAAGAAAAAAGTTTATTACCTTATTACATACTAGATATAAGCAAGTTTAAGAACAATAGCTTAGGCAGAAAATGCATCTTATTTCCCTCAGGAACAGTCCTGTGAAGGCCTGCTGCCTTTGAGTTGTACAATGTCTATAGAAAAGCAGACTACTCTTCAGTCCTACACAGTTTGTCCTGATTGCAATGTAGGAGAAGTGAGTGCAAGATGTGTCCCATCCTTTGGTTTTATTCCCAAAGGATATTTGAAGGGAGAGATACTAATTCACATTTAAAATTATGTCTGGAAGGCACTGTACATTACAAAATTTATAGGAACAGCAAAACTTAGATTTGCTGAGTTTTCACCCTGGACTTTTTTAAGTGGGGCATCTTTTGAACTAGAATGACTTTCCTAAACATAGGAATTTACTATTATTGAAGCAGATTATTTCATTTTCCATCTTATATTACAAATCAAGGTATCTTGACTTATCAATTTTATTAAACCCAGAATCTGTTATGGTTGTGTTTTCATTAGTTTCCTTTGTTAGAGTTACCTTAACAAGACCATCTTAAAGTGAACACTAATAATGGTACTTGAAATTTATATTCTCATGAAGGAAAACAGCAATATATCAATTCTCAATTTGCAAGAGATACAGAAGTAAGAAAAAGTAAACATCAAAAAATCAAGTGGTCAGAACAAGTTATCATATGAGTACTGTTGCATATTCTACTTCAACACTTCATCTAGAGGCCTCTTCTTTGTGTTCAGGTTATTAATTCCTTAAGATAGATAAAAGGCCAATTTTGGATGGGGGGGACTTAATTAAACCCTTTATGAAGGAAAGTGTGTCTTTTCCATATATAAAGTTCTTGAATTGAGACCTTGAGAAATCCACCGGCATACCATCCTTTTAAAAATAATTAGATTGTGATAATACATTAAGGATTTCCTTTCCTGAGAAAGTTATATTCATCTTCAGGCAGTCCTTGATTTGTGCCTTACTGTGTCAACCAAAACCTGTGTATATTGAGATGGTGACCTCACTTTGCATAGTTCTGTGGTGCCTGGCATCAGGACACAGTTCCAATATACTAGGTCAGACAATTAATTTCATGAACTCATCCTGGAAAAAGTGCTACATACCTCATTGCTGAGTATCACTATAGTCACCTTGGAAGTACTCCCCTTGGGAAGCTAGGCACCAATGCCAGTGCCTAGTCCACCCTTCACAGCAATTTTGGAACTCTGTATCTGGAATGGCCATCAGAGATGTCATCATACCTTGGCAAGGTTATGACACCTGACCGAGTTGTTTGTACAGTACTGCCAACAGTAAGTGCACAGTGGAAGTTTCACAAACTTGTCAGATTTTAGGGATAATGACAGCTCTGATGGCCATTCTAGAAGAGTTCCAAAATTGCTTTGAAGGGTGGACGAGGCGCTGGCATCAGTGCATAGCTTCCCCAGAGGAGTACTTAGAAGGTGAGCATAGTGACATTCAGCAATGAGGTATACAGCACTTTTCCTAGGAGGAGTTTGTGAAATTGATTGTCTGACCTCATACATGTATTTCAGCTAACATGTTACTGGGTAAAGTGAGTGTTGACTCTCCTATTCCATTTTCAACCTGTCTGCTCAGTTTCATAGAAAGACATAAATGTTATGAAATCCAGTATCCTCAGGGCAAAGTTTTATCTAACCAAGTGAAACCTATTCATCTAATGCCTGTTTTCCTTTCTGTCTTATTGAGGAATGTGAAAAAATTAAACAATATAAGAAAAGACAACAACAAAAACCAGTGGACCTTTTGCAGATGAATAGATCGGATTCTGAGTTAAATTCTTTTTTTTTTTTAATTTTTATTTTTTAATTGTAGTTGACATGATTCTGAGCTAAATTCAGACCTTATAATTCTCATAAGACCAATGCATTTAATTATCTGATACCCACCTAATACTGTAATATTAGTCTGCAAAAGATGGCGAAGCACATTCCTAACACGAGGAGTGTTAGTACCTACCTCAAAGCCAGGACTCAGAGGACACTGAAACATGAAGTTGCAAGAGCAAAGGAGCAGAATAGGAGGAAAAAACAAAACAAAACAAGAAAATAGTGTTATTAGAGGAAAGCAACACCATGTTACTCAATAATGTTTTATATAAGCTTGTTTTCAAGAAAAAGGAAAATGTTATACTAATCAGTCTTTGTGGCCACAGAAACATCTGAATTGGAAAGTACTTCTAAACATTTATTTATTTATTTATTTATTTTTTATGTAGATATCTCCCTGGCTGGGAATCGAACCCAGGCCGCAGCGCTGACAGCGCCGAAGCCTTAGCCACTACACCACCAGGGAACTCCCCTTAAATGGAACTACAGACACCAAATCAAGATCGTAGAAACAGTTCACAGTTGTGAGCTGATAGGGGCAAAAAAAACAGTTACTTGTCATGGTGTTAGTGATGACAGACGGTTCTTTCACCTTGTTGAAAATAAATTACAGTCAGAATGAAGCATTTTTGACCTTTAAGTAAAAAACTAGATTTTCTTCACAGTAAATAGATCATCATTTCAATGGGAAAAAAAGAAAAGGTCATTAAAGTCATCAAACGTTAAGCAGTTGTTACATGCCTAAAGGCATGAATAAGCTGATGCATAATCAGTTTCAGTCAGTGGCTTACAAACCTGCAAAGTCCAACGGTGGGTTAGAGTTTTAATGAGGGAAACATGCATTCTTTGCTTATTTTACAGTCTTTGCTGCATACCTTATTCCTGAAAGGTTCCATTCAAAGTTGAAATATAAGTATAATTCAAAAGTGGGAAGGTTATTCTGAATTTTTTTAAGAGGAGGAGTATCAATGAAAAAAATATAAGAAACATTTTGGTTAAATAGACAACATGTATCTGGTAATTTACGAGGGCTGTCCGGAAACTTTCCAGCCATAAATGCCTCTATTTTTCATATTAAATGGCTGGATACTTTCTGGACGACCCTCATATACTGAATATGTTGTTTTTCATCCCTGTTCGTTCAAGCTTCTAGGGACAACTTTGTTAACTATAAAACAATTCAAAAATTAAAATATAATTGACTCTTTCTTAACAAAACTCATGACTGTGTTTTGAAATCAGTGGTATTTCCAACATTGAATAAACTATTGCACTTTGATAAAAAATTCTATCATCTTCTCTCTGAACCTCTGTATCCTAATTTGCAATCTACAGCTAACCCACTGTGACAGAGACATTGCAAAGTGCTGTACGTTTAAAATGAGGTTCTACCAAGATTGTTACCCAGTAATACCTGTTGGATTTCTGGGTTAATGTGAAGCACGTGCAGAATTCAGGGGTGACAACTACTCATTTGAACAGATCCAAACATGATCTTTTAATGAAGAATTATGTCCCCGTTTGCATGTTCTTTTGTGCAACATTTTCATACAGAGGGGCAAAACTTTCTCTTTTGGGAGAGAAAGTCAATCAAGTTTCTCAATTTCCAAAATAAAAAATCTCTGTCATTAACAAATCTGATATCCAAAGCTCATGATTTTCCTCCAGTTTGTACTCCTGAATACCTTTATTCTGAGCTCTTAGCAAAATTCAACTCCAGCTCAATGCTGTTCAGATCATGATATCAGAAGATGGTCTATGCACTATGTACTAATTCACTTACTTTCTCAAAGTGCATGTTTTTGTTCACATAAGATATTCCTAACTTTTAAGAGAAACAGGGATTCCATATTTGAGTCAGTTTAACTCATTTCCCTTTTGCCCCGAGAACACTCGCTGGTGGCGCTTGCAGCTGCAGTGTTTGCCCTGAGATAACTCACAGATTAGAGTCCTAACCTTACCTCCAACATTTCGTGGTTTGAAATTTACCAAACAAAAAGTATTATTAAATACTGATCATTGGAAACATTTATGTTACATTAAGATTAGAGATAAGGTCTGTTTAGAAATAACACCAAAAACCATTTTTATATTTTATTTTCATATTGAGAACCAGTCAGATTTGGTTCAGCCTCAAAGAGTATGTTTACATAAAATGAAATGAATGCAATAGTGAGCTGCACTTTGCTTTTTCTAAAAAGGAAACACATTAAGAACACTGACTTCATTATTGCAAGACTTCTGAGACCCATAATTATGCTTGAGGAATAGTGTGATGTGTAATAGCTGGATTGACCAAGAAGTATTTCCCAGTCTTATCTGATCAGGAAAATCCTTTTTATAGAATATTTATAGAACCATTATTTTGAAGAAAACATTCTGGGAAACACACAGCTCTGACTTTGTACTATGCTGTCAAGTCAGAATCACCCTAGATGTCCACAGATTCCTTGTAATACTGGTTTGGTGGTGATGAACTACTTTAGCTTTTCCTTGTCTGAGAAACTCTTTATCTGTCCTTCAATTTTGAATGCTGGCCTTGCTGGATACATTGATCTTGGTTGTAGGTCCTTGGTTTTCATCACATTGACTATTTACTGCCAATCCCTTCTGGTCTGTAAAGTTTCTGGTGAGAAATCAGCTGAGAGTCAAATGGGTGTCCCTTCATAAGTTACTACTTGAGTTTCTCTTGCTGCTTTTAGGATTTTCTCTTTTTCTTTAACTTTTGCCATTTAAATTATGATGTGTCTCAGTGTGTTCCTGTTTGGGTTCATCTTGTTTGGGATTCTCTGTGTTTCCTGGGCTTGTATGTCTATTTCCTGTACCAGGTTAGGAAAATTTTAGTCATTATTTCTTCAAATAAGTTCTCAATCCCTTACTTTTATCTTCCCCTTCTGGTAATCCCTTGATGTGAATGTTGTTATGCTTAAAGTTGTCCCAGAGGAATTTCAAACCATTCTCACTTTTTTGAATTTTTTTTCTATTTGTTGTTCTGATTGGGTATTTCTTGCTATCTTTTCTTGAAAATCACTGCTTTGCACTTCTGCTTCATCTAGTTTGGTGACTCCTTTTATTCCATTCTTCATTTCAGTTAATGTAATCTTTATCTCTGCCTGGTCCTTTATACAGTTTGTATGTCTTCCTTTATGCTTGCTGTCTCTCCACTGAAATTATCGTTAAGTTCCCTGAGCATTTTTATAATCGTTGGCTTTGAGCTCTGTTTCTGATGGGTCTTTTGTCTCCATCTCTTTTACTTTGATTTTCTGTTGTTTGAATTTATTTTGAGCTCCCTTTCTCTGGTTTCTCATTCTGCCAGCCTCTCTGTTTGTAGATATTCTGCTCCTTAATCCAAAGCTTGCTGCTGCAGTGTCTTTGGTATTTGCTGCTGATACTGGGCGGACAGAGGTCTGTCGGGGAGAGGTGGCCAGGTTTCATGCCTTTGTTTTCTTCCTGGGGCTTTGGGAGTATGGGTGTAATTATGCCTTTTTGTTCTCTGTTTGCCCTTAGGACTCTCTGCCCTAAACCTTGGGGTCAGTACTGTATGCTGGTCTCTCAGATTGTTCTGGTTGTGAGCCAATAAGCACAGCCACAGCCTCCACTCTTTTCCTCCTTCCCAGGCTGGAGTAAGGTCATACTGTGGCTCCTCACACCCCCTCTCCCTCCCACTCCTCTTGGAACCAGAGTGAAGTCAGGCCATCGTGTCTTGCAGACCCAGACTGTACCTCCTGGGTGCCAAAGTGAGGCATGGTTGCAGTGTTTCATGGTCCCTGCCTCTGGGTTTCCTTTTCTCTGTCCTGCGAACCAAGTGAGGTCTGGAATGCTCACCTACCACCTTTATCCTCCTCTCGTGTTGACATTTTGTTACTCCTCTGTCCTTCTATTTTAAATGATAGCTTTGCTGGGTAGAATAATCCTGGTAGTAGGCCCTTGCTTTTATTACTTGGACTATTTCATGCTAATCCCTTTTGGCCTGCAACATTTCTGCTGAGAAGTCAGAGGATAGTCTTATGGAAACTCCCTGGTAGGTAATGAACTACCTTTTTCTTGGTGCTTTTAAGATTCTCTTTGTCTTTAACTTTTGCTATTTTCATTGTGATGTGTTTTGATGTGGCTTCTTTAGGTTCATCATGGTTGGGATTATCTCTGCTTCCTGGGTTTGTATGTTTATTTCCTTCACCAAGCTAGAGAAATTTTTCATTATTATTTCTTCAAATAGGTTTTCAATTTCTTGCTCTCTCTCTCTTCTTTTTCTGGTTCCCCTATGATGTGAATGTTGGTATGCTTCATGTTATCCAAGAGTCCCCTTAAACTATCCTCCACTTTTTAGATTTGTTTTGTTTTGTTTTTGCTGTTTTGATTGGGTGTTTTCTGCTAACTTACCTACTAAATCGATGATTCGATCATCTGCTTCATCTAATCTACTGTTGATTCCCTTTAATACATTCTTTATTTCTGACTAGTTCTTTCTAATGTTTTTCTATCTCTATTTTTATGTCTCCTATCTCTTTGTTGAAGTTCTCACTGTGATCACTGAGCATCCTTATAATGAGTGTTTTGAACTCTACTTCTGGTAGATTGGTTGCCTCAATTTTGTTTCTTTTCCTGTAGCTTTGGTCTGTTCTTTTATTTGGGACATGTTTCTTTGTCTCCCTGTTTTGGTTGCCTCCCTATGTTTGTTTCTATATATTAGGTAGAGCTGCTATGTATCCCAGTCTTAGTAGAGTGGCCTTGCAGTAGGTGTCCTGTAGTGTCCAGTGGTGCAGTCTCCCAGCCATGTGAGCCGAGTACTCCAGGTATGTGTCTCTTGTGTGGGTTGTGTGTGCCCTCCTGCTGTAGTTGAGCCTTGGTTACTGTCTGCAAGTCAATGGGAGGAACTGATCTGGCTGTGAAGGCTAGCTGTGACCACAGTGGAGGAGCTGTTGTGCAGGGGCTGATTGCTTTAGCAGGTCTCTGGTGCCTGCCTGGTCTGTGCTTTGGGTCTGTCATCTGTGGAGGCAAATAGGTAGTGCTCCAGTGAGATCTGAAGCCGGCCACTGGGTGTGCTGGTTCAAGGATTCCTAGGAGGGGCCTTGCTACAGATAAAAATCAGCTACTGCCTATACCCTGTCTAGGGCCACCTAGCATGAGCAACAATGAGATGCATACATGTCTTCCACCCAATCTGGGCTTGGGGGTGCCTAGGAGAGGCTATGATGTGAACTGAGGCTGGGTGCTAATGCCAGTTTTGAGGGGTACTTAGCATTGGTACAGAGCATGCTGAAGCAAGATGCTGATTGTTGGGGTTTGTGAACCTTTGAGAATATGAACATATGAACGATGACCGGCTGTTTGTATGAAAAAGCCAATGGAAGCGGTTTGGGTGGGCCTGTGATTTGTGGAAGGCAGGGACTTGGGGACTCAGGAAATCTCCTGGGCAAGGCAAACTGTGTTAACCAGGTTGATGAAGACTCAGATATGGCAGCCTCCTGTGTCTGCAAGCTGGCAGGGACAAGGGCTCAACAAAGGAACAATGGCTTCCACCAGCACTTCTGTCTCAGAGAAAGTTGCCCCTCCAGCCCTTGCCCTAAAGCCAGACAACTCAGCTCCTCCCCATGTGTCCCTGGTACCTTTTGAGCTGCTGCTCCAGCACAGAAGCTCAGAGTCAGTGAGTCTGTCAACCAGTAAGTCTGTGTGGAGATGCTTTAAGAGGAGAACCTGGAACTGCAGCAGCCCTCTGTTACTCAGCCACAATCTCTGCTGGTTTTCACAGACAGAAGTTATGGAGACTTCTCTTCCTGGTCCTAAAAACCTAGGCTAGGGAGTCTGGTGTGGGTGTTGAACCCCTTGCTCTTCAGGGGGGAACTCTGCCACTGAGATAGCCCTCCTGATTTTTAGCTGCCACAGGTGGGAATGGGGACCAGCCTGTTCTGCATCTCTGCCCCATCTACAAGTCTCAATGTAGCTTCTTCTTAATGTCCTAGTTATAGGACTTTTGTTCAATTAGACCTCAGGCAACTTTCAATGAAGGCTGTTCTGTAATTTAGTTGTAATTTTGATGTGGTTGTGACCGGAGGTAAGAACAGCATTCCCTACCTTGCTATCTTGACCAGAAATTAGTACAGCCACTTTGGAAGACAATGTGGCAGTTTTGTATAAAACTAAACATACTCTTACCATACAATCCATCAGTCACTCTCCTTTATGCTTATTCAAAGGAGTTGAAAACTTCTGTCCATGCAAAAATCTGTATACAGATCTTCATAGGATCCTTATCCATACTTGCCAAAACTTGAAAACAACCAATACATTCTTTAGTAGGTGAAGAGATACATTGTAATACATCCAACAATGGAAAATTAATCCACACTAAATAGAAATAAGCTATTAAGTCATGAATAAACATGGAGAAACCTTAAATGCATATTATTAAGTGAAAGAAGTGAATCTAAAAATGTAACATACTATGTGATTTCAAGTATATAACCTTTTGGAAAAGGCAAAATGGAAATTGAAAAGACAAGTGGTTGCTAGGGGTTGTACAGCGGGATAAATAGGCAAAGCATAGAGAAATTTTTGGACAGTGAAAATACTCTATATGATACCATAATGATGAATACTTGTCATTATATGTTTGTCCAAACCCATAAAATGTATAACACCAAGAGTAAGCCCTAAAGTAAAGTATGGACTTGGGTGATTATGATATATCAATGTAGGTTCATCAGTGGTAACAAATATACCACTCTGGTAACTAATGCTGATACTAGGGGAAGAAATTCATGTTTGAGGACAGGGAATCTATGGGACATCTGTGTACCTTCCTCTCAATTTTTCTGTAAACCTAAAACTGCTCTAAATACATTAACTCTTTAAAAATTACACACACACACACACACACACACACACACACATATAAAATAAGCTTGTACATATCTTTCTGCATGTCTATACACATTTCAGATAAAAATACACCTAGGATAGCACTGCTGAGTTACATGATATGCATATATTCAGCTTCATAAGGTAACTGCCAGAAGGTAACCTTGGAAAAGCAATTTCCAAAGTTGAATCAATTTACTTTCCCAGTAGTAGTTAGTGTATATAAATTCCAATTGCTCAACAGTTTTACCAATACTTGTTATTTTCAGTTTTTCCTTTTTTCAGTGTTAGACATTCTGGTGTAGAGATACCTCACTGTAGATTTAAATATAGGCTCCTTGATGACTAATGATGTAAAGTATATTTTCATGTTTATTGTCTATCTTTTTTTGTAAAGCGTTCAAGTATTTTGTCTATACTGTATAGGGTTGTTTGTCTCAACGTTTTTTGTAGATGTTCTTTATACAGTCTAGGTGAATCCTTTATAGGATATATACATTGAAAATATCACTTCCCATTCTGTGACTTGCCATTCCATTCTTTAAATGGTATATTTTGACAAAAATAATTTCCTAATGTTAATGTCCAATTTATTCATCTTTTCCCCTTGTCATCAGTGATTTGAGTCCTGTTTATTTTTTTTTTTTAAAAGCTTTTCCTATTCCAAATTCTTACAGATATTTTTCCTTTGGTTCTAGAAATATTTATTGAAAAAACCGTCCTTTTCTCACAGTGTGAATATCCCAGTTGGCCTATAGAATCATGTCATTTCTGGACTCTACCCTGCTTCATTGCTTTATTTTTCTATTCTTATATAATACCACATTGTCTTAATACTTAAACCTTGTATAATAAATACCACATTGTCTTAACTGTGGCTTTATAAAATGTTTGGAAATTCTCTGGCCTTGTTCTAGATCAGGGGTTCTTCAACTCAGCACTACTGACATTTTGAGTGTGATACTTCTTGTTGTTGTAGGTGCTGCCCTATGCACTGATCTCTGTGTGTGATTTCCTTCTCTCTGAGACATTGGTCCTTGAAATTCTGATTGCCTTAGGTGCTCTTGGGTACCTTCAAATGCTGTTTTATTCTGTTCTATGTTATTCAGCTTTTATAATGGTCCCTTGTAGGAGAGTTGTTATGATACAAGCTTCACCATAGCTAGAAGCAAAAATTCTGGAATAGATTATCAACTTTTTGTCTAAGACTAAACCTTTCATAATAGAGTTTCAAATGGCTTTAATTTTCCCCAAATACCACAAGGATATTTGTAAATAAAAATAAAAAGATGAGTAAAGCAGAGAAATGATAGGATAATTTAATTCTGACCTTTTTTCTATAATTGTCTAAAAGTATCTAAAATTGATATCTTGATATGTACACATATATGTAATGTTACAATATATTAGTGAGTCTGGCTTAAGGATCTACTGAGTTTTTCTTCATTTTTTTCTAATACTAGTGATGATTTACAAAAAGACATGCACCCCCATATAGCCATCTGCCATAAATTGTTAAATCTTAGATTTTCTTAAAAGATGAACTGCTTTATAGTTGGTATAATGGATACAGTCTACCGTCAAAGTTGATGACAGATAAAACGTGTCATATGATCTACACTGTGATCCTCTGTTTCTAGCTTAGCAGCATTATAGAAATCTGAGATTCAATTTAAGTGCCAAAAATGGATAAATTAATGGAATTACCAATGTCTTAATCTGCATGTGAAATGATGATTTTGTAGTCAAAATAGGCAATCAAGTATGGAAGAGAAAAATCATTTTCTTAAATTTCAGAGAAAATTTACATACTTATGGCAGACTTGCAACATGGGTAATCTAGTGGTATTAATAAACAATGCCATCATCCTTTAAAAAGTAGAAAATAATCTTTATTGTAAAATTAAAAGGTTTCACTATTATTGCCATAATGTTATCTTTGACTAGGCATTAACTACCAATTTTAAACTATAGTTATTGACTTTTTATGTCCTTCCCAGAAATGAAAAGAGATATGTATGTTGCACTCCAAGTATGCCTGGGTAAAGCAGGTGGTTTTGCCCTACATAATGTAGCTAAGGTATGACCTAAGGCAATTTGGAAATATTTGCACTCCTCAAGGAGGGTCAATGTTTTTTCTTTTCTCAGGAATTGGATAAAAATAGACACAAAGGCACTCCGCACAGGCACAAAGGGTTTTGATGCATGTAGAACAATTTTGAGAGCCAATGTGTCAGTGTCACAAACATTTTTCCCAAAGGCATTTCTCATTTAGAGGTTACCTGTAGGTCATTTTATACAAGGTTATGAAAGTTTATGATAATATTTTTCAAAGTATCTTATGACCTCAATATTTTCTCACTTCATAAATATCTGATTTGATCACAATTTTATAAGCATTCTTGACAGACATGGTTAATATCTGATTTTAAAAAATATAATTGTAAAATATATATTTAAGCATTCTACTGCTAAATTTCCATTTGACATTAAAGAATAAATAAGTTAAACTTTTGGTGTTATAATATAGCTTGTAATCAAGCAACTCAAATAATTAAATAATTATTTAATTTGATTATATAAAATAATTTGGTTTAAAAACACAAAACCCTTTGTTAAAGACTATAGTTATGCAACCTAAACTATATTTATATATAAATTATATATATTTTACATATATACACACACATAATTTAGATATGTAATTTAATTTATACTTATAAAATCTCAATTATGTGAAGTTTTCAAGTGTGATGTTTGTATGTGTGTATATATACATATATATATACACACACACACACGCACACACACACATACATGTGTATATATTATAAAAGATTCAGATAGATTTAAAAGAAGAATCTTCAGCATTAATTATCTAGATTCTACCGTATTCTAATGATGAATAACTTTAGAGCTTTAGATTTCTTGTGAGATGTTAAATAATTTTTAAAAACCTTTTCCTGGTAAAACTGAAAATAAATAATTAATTTGTAATTTTGTTCATTAAACTTGTTTTTAAATGTCTATCCTGTAAAAAGTATGACTCTCAGTGACTGTCCTTAACAGCAAGAGTAACTGTTATAACTTGTAAAATCACTACTTACAAAAATTCAAACTAAATCAAGGAACTTCAGAGTTGGGAAGGTAATATGAGAGTTATTTGAAAAAGTAAACAGCTTTTGATTTCAGCATCTTTCAGTAAGAACATCACTAATTTCAATTAATACAACTATATGAAATAATATATAATCACACACATACATACCAAAATATAACACATTCTTGTAATTATTGGTGGAATTTAGTACCTGACTTCCCCAAACAGGTTTACTTGATGAAGGTCTGAAAACACAAGAAACTCCCAAAAGAAAGTCTTGGAAAAATGCATGGAATTTTTTTATTTATCAAAATGAGCACTCATTAGAGTTATACAAGTATGTCTGGCTTATGCTATAACCAATTAAAGCAATATAAAGATCACAGTATTTTCCAAACAATGAACCAATAAGTACAACTTTTTAGAGATATCTTAAAAATGTACTGCCCCTCTCCACTCCAAGGAGGATTTATTTAACCTAAGAGTTTTAATAATTTTCAATTTTTAATTGATTTTTAAAATAGCTAGATAATAAAGAGTCTTTGTACTATCCATTGCGACAGGCAGTAATTATGGGAAATTTAAAGGCTCACACCATTAGCTTACTTTAGAAAAATGTTCTTATTTTAAATAATTCAAATAATTGCCAAAACTTTTACTTTTATAAAATTAAATTCCAAATTTGATTTTCCTAAAGAAGAGTATTTAAGCTATATTGACAAAATATATATTTTAGGGTTAATGGAACTATTTAAAGTATTAAATGCTATCTTTTTCACAACATTTGTCAATAGTGTTACTCTGACAATACACCAGAACGTATGCCAGTAATACCAAACAATTAAAGACTTTCATATTACCATTAAGAGCACATTTCAAATTTTCTCCCTGAATAAATATTCAGCTACGCCACTGGCACTTTAATAATCTTCAGAGAAAAACATCTTTTACTATGTTTTGCAACATTCACACATTAGTTTGTGTGGCTCTGGTCCTATGACCATAATGAAGCCTCATGTATTTTTAACTGCACTAAACTCACAGATAAAAGCAAACTCAAAGCTGTTGGATACTTAGTGAAACACTGACCAATCCACAGCACAGGCCCTGAAGAAACAGTGATTAACACTCTAGCTGTGACCTCCCTCCCAGGGCACTATCTTCGACTGATGCTGTTATTGATTGCATCGTCCCACAGGTTTCTCATACAAAGGGGAAATGGATAAACAGAAAGCCCTACCAGAAGGGGCTCGTCAGGGGCACTGGTGGAGAGCTCGGCAGATGCTGTGCGGACTGTGCTGAGCCCAGTGAGGGAAACATTTGAGAGTCTTCTCCGCCTCACGCCACTGCAATTGTTGGGGATTTTAAATGCACATCTCTTATGGTAATTTAGACCACATCCTGGAAAAAGAAAATAAAAATGACTTTTGTTCAACTGTAAGTTAAAAGCTATTCTAGTATCAGTTGTAAATTTTGCATTTTTAAAAACAGTACTGCTTCCATTTCTCTTGGAGCTATTTGGAAACTCAAATTTTCTTTTGAGAATTTTCTGATTTCTTCTCCCAATCTGTAAGAAACTGGTTTTGAATTCTGATTTTATTGGACAAGCTCATCAACTACTCTGTTTATTATTTTTTAAAAATATCCTCTCACATAATTGACTTGGGCTTTGAATAATCTAGCCACAAAACTCCAAAGAGATAGATGATCTGAGCACTTTTAGCTGCCACAAGTTTTAATGTGAATGGACACAGGAAAAATTAATCACAATGCATCCCAACTTTTGAATTACCCACAGTTCAAGGAGGTCTTTGCACAGAGGCTGATAAAACTATGATACTGGTATAGAAGTAAGGGTAAAGTTTGAGTCTGCCACTCAATCGCTGAGTGAGTTTGGATGGTTTGCTTAATCTCCTGAATCTCTGCTCATTTCAACAAACATTATTGAATGCCTACTATTCCAAGATCTGGATTAAGATGCAAATTTTGTTTTTAATCTGCTATCAAAAATAATTTAAAAAAAGACACATCCAAACGACATAGGGGAAAAGATGTGAGAATCGGGTTTCCCAGATCAGAGCAAATACGTTGAAGACAGGAACTGTAAAGAAATGAACAGAACAGAATCTACGACCCACCCCCCGCCCCGCCCAAATCCCTGGAAGACATCTGAGGGAAAGAATTCGTGATTGTAGAGGCCACAACATAAGCAGTTAATGCCAGGGTTCAACTTAGCTGGGGAAGGAAATACCTTACCTTCACATTTAAGGCCTTGACGGACCAGCCCCCACAGCATTTCTCCACAGTGATCACAGAAAGCTGGAGCTCTGTATGAATGAACAAAAAGAGCGTGGGGACGAATCTGAAAGTCTTCAAAAGTGGCAGAAGCTGTAAAAATAATGTTGAAAAATAAGTTGAATGAATACCCTGATCTGTAGATAATTAGTATGCAAGATATTTAATATACAAGTATAAATATAACTCTCTAGTTAAAGTTAGGAAAGATAAAATGGAACACTGCTTGACTCTTATCCATTAGACTCCATTCTTCCCAACCATAACTTCCCAAACGGTGCCACAGCAGTCCTTCCTCTTCTCTTCCAGATTGCCAAAGTATCAGGCCACTGTGAAATTAGTCAAAATGCTGGAAGAAAGATGAATAAAAGGATAACTCAACTCGATTTACAAATACCTGACGTTACTTTAAAAATCTCTGCATTTTCTTTTCTTTAAATGAACCAGAAAGGTATTCAGGAATACTAACGTAAAGAAAAATTTTGATGAATTGAATTTACACAAATAGTACACTTGAATATGGTCATGAAGAGATACATTAGAAGGGCAGGGCCCAATTGGAAGACAGATAAGAAATCTGAGTAGACTCTTCTTGTGGAGATAGAGTTGTTTGAAGTCTTGGGCAATATCGCCAAGCCTTTAAATGCTGACCTAAAAATAACCAAGCAGCCTCTTCACTAATAAGCCAAACAGAGAGACTTAATACACACACAGGTGAATTCCTGTCCCTTCTTTGAGAAATATACTTTAGCAAACTATATTCATGATGCAGGGTAATTTTTTGTTATTGCTTATTTTTATTTATTCTATATGGTACTCACACAAACTATTGAAATTCATTATTTTTTAATTATACTTTTCCACATGCTATTTTTTTATTATGTTATAAAAGTAGCTCATTTCTTTGGTTGTTGTTCAAATCAAGAAATAAAAAGGTATAAAGAAATGAAGGTGAAAGGCCACCCTTTCCCCCAAATTCTAATGAGTAGGTGTGTATTAGACCTATTTGCACACATAGCCTGAAGCTGAGGCTGCCCAGTATTGAGTTCCCACCTGGGGGTAAAAAGAGCTGGTTGAAGCTTTACCATTACCTGAGTGATGACTAACTTAAATCATTATGAATTTCAGTTTCTCTTACATAAAAAGAGAAGGTCTGACCGATGGTGACTTCTCCAGGCCCTTAAAGTTTAAACTTCTATTAATGTTCAGTCAGAACCATGTGCACTTGATTTCATAAGGTTTTATTCAAAGAGAATTTGGGGAGAAATTTAGGCCTTAAATATATCCTAGTCTGTCTCCCTTTCTCTTTCTCCTGTTTGTCTTCTTGCCTTACTTTTTTTTTAACACACATTTGTTAAGCATCTTCGATGTTGCCAATGATACAATGCTGGAGATAAACATGTAAAGATAATTTAGACAACTTCACTGAGCCCATCAGACTAGCAGGAATGACAGATAAAAACAAACAAAAACCCCCATAGTTATTAAAAAACAACTTCTAACTTTAAAAGAAGCTACAAAAATTGGCCTAAGTTACACAGACACTAAATAGAACTAGGACTACAGCCCATAGGTGTTTTAGCTCTCAATACCCTGTCCTAGTTGTCATTATCCGTGTTACATCTTATCTTCACTACCTCTGCCCCGAGTCATACCCAGTAGTCCCATGATGTGAGAAATAAACATTTGCAGTTTCCCTGTTGGGGCCTGAAGAACAGACTATGGGATAACAAGTCACTCATTGAGTATACTTATGAAGTACTTACCTTGTTAACTCAAGTGTGCAAGGAGTGACTGAGGAAAGGCTGGAAATGTAGGTGACTCAGCGCTGCTACACAGGTGTTCAAAATTATGGGACAACTTTGAGGGTATCACATTCATCAGGGTAAGTGACCAGAGAATACATGGGAAGGTGGATCTGTTCTACCAGAAAGAATACGAGGTCTGACAATTAAGTTCATGACCTCATCCTAGGAAATGTGCTGCATACCTCACTGCTGAGTATCACTGCGGTCACCTTCCAAGTGCTCCCCTTGGGAAGCTACGCACCGACGGCAGTCCACCCTTCAGAGTAATTTTGGAACTCTGTCTGGAATGACCATCTGAGCTTACTGAGTTGTTTGTTGTCAATGTAAGCACATGGTGGCAAGTTCACCAACTTCATTGTCAGATTTGGGGCATGACAACAGCTCTGACAGCCATTCCAGAAAAAGAGTTCCAAAACTGCTTTGGAGGCTGGACTAGGCATTGGCATTGATGCACAGCTTCCCAAGGGGAGTACTTTGAAAGTGACTGTAGTAATACTCAGCAATGAGGTATGCAGCACTTTTCCTAGGATGAGTTCATGAAATGAATTGTCCGACCTCGTATTAATGATAGGTCACAGAACACATAACTAGCCCATAAGAGAAGATCAAAAATTTTAACAGGGTGGTTTTCCCTTGAACCTTGAGTAGAAGTACTGAGCTCCAAATCAATTGATTACTGAAATCACCTATCCATTTATTAAAGTTATGATTTTTATTCAATTGGAAAGATAATGAAAATGGTAACAAGAATAATTAAGATTTATTAAGCTCTAACTGTACACTGAACACTATGCTAAGAGATTTAAGTCGGAAGAAGGTGATGATCAAAGAACTGTAGCCAATGAACCACACACTAGCACTGTTTACATGGAGGCCTGACTAGTGTTAATGTTACCAATAAAAAGAACTTCAGTTAAGGCTGAGAAATTGCATATTATTTTTCTTACTTCAAGATTCAAAATATTAGTCAACATTTATTTTAAGTAAATCTGTACAAAGTTACAGTTTGTTACCCATCATCTACTTTTGCGGTTTGACAAAATGTCTAATTTTTGGAATATTAAATCCTCTTTACAGTTAGTCTCTCAGAGTCACGGACAAAATTGGTTTTGAAAATATCAAAGAAAATAGTTAAAGGAAATACTTTGGGCCAACCTTTAACTCCTCCATGCACACCCTCAAAGTTACCCCTTCATGCCAAACAGCTATGACAATTCTATGACAGCAATTCATTAAATAATTTTTAAAATAAGGAGCATCAGAATTTGACAATACTAACACAAAGAGGCATTCAGATATATTTTTTAATTATTCAGGAAGAATATGAATAATTAAACCGAAGATTTTCAATGACACCCCCCCCCCATTTATATCAGGTACGTTTGTTACTCACTTTTAAAAGGGATTTAACATTCATAAGCAGTAAGCACCCTTGACTTATGTTTAAATGCCATTTTCTGAAGTTCAATTTTAATATTTTTCTGTTAATTTAAAAATAATTAAACACATTTTAAAAATAAAGCTACCAAGTGTGGGAAGGTTTTATATCCATTTGAAAAAGCACAACATCCATTCATTATGAATTTACCTGTTCTGCACCCTGAGGGAAACAGCATTAGCTGAATGTATGCATACCATCTTGCCTAATCACAAAATTGCACTTCAGAGATAATCATTTAGCACAGGGAAACAAAGTGAATGCTGTAATTCCATTTCACTTAAGTTTTGGAATCAAAATAGACAATAAGAATAGGAATATTGAAGTGTCTAGAGATTCCAAGAGAGGAACAATGTGCTATCTGTCAGTCTGTTATAATCAATCAGCCAATGTAAATTAAAACCGTATGACAGGGCTACAAACTAAACACAATAGGCCCCTTACACTAGTATTTGTGTCTCTTTGATTTGCTCTATTCACAGTCTATTGTTATACTCCAGTGTGCAGAAGAGGAGAAAATGACATGCTTTCCTTAGTTATTTGAAACAGGTAATTGAGCCAAAAACTCTAAGATAATCAGTAGTTCTTTTACGGTTCATTATAAATTGTTGCACAAAATGGAATAAAGTGTTTGGTTAGCAGTACAGAAGAAATGAGTCTTCTGAAGCAAAATAAATAATTTCTGAAGGTCAAAATTATTTGCATAATAAAATAAAATATTGTCAGACCTTCCAAGATTTTCAGTAATTTCTTCTTACCAGTAATTCTGGCAACTGAGTAGAAGCATTAACTCTTTCTGACATCAAAAAGTTGGGACAGATATAAGAAAAGTTTAATACACTGTAAGTATGACCTCATTCAGTATTTCACAAGCAATCTATGAAGTACATATTATTATTATCCCCATTTTATAGAGAAAATGGACTGTCAGAGAAATCAAGGAGCTGCATAGATCCTAGGTAACATAGGATAGGATCTTGATGCAGTCAGTCTTGACCCCATACCAACACTCTCAGCCACTCTGAATTGAATGATCATGTTTCTCTGACCACTGAAACACTATGGATAATAAACTGCATCTTTATGAACCACTTGGAAACACTGCAATTAAATATAACACACTATCATTATAAGATGCATCCTTATCTCAGAGATGCAAAAAATACTGGGGAAGAGAGAATCTATGAAATAATGTACTGAATAAAGTTAATTCAGTTCATGATTTAAAAAATCCCTTTAATATGTGGCTGTTGTTTTTGTTTTGTTTTGTTTTCTTTTTTTTGGTATAGAATCCATTTTTTGAAACCATTCCCCATCCAAACTAATTGCAGTTAGTAACAATAACTGGTTTTTAAATTTTTACAAAAATCAAAGGCAATGCAGAACTATAAGCCAAATGGAGCTTTTGTCCCTACGTTATAACCATTATCTCCACATTCAATTGGTAAGTCTGAGCAAAAGCAAAACATTATGAAGTTTTTAAAAGCTGTGAAGATATGCTGTAACAAATTAATTTTTCCCTTAGCTTTGGAATATTGAAAATAGCTTCTAGATACCACTACCCCAACAAAAACACACATATTCATCAGTTTTAAGGTGTTCTGTGGATAAGAAACACCTATCCATTTCTATGTTAACATCCTATCATTCATACACACACATACACACACACACACACACACACACACACACACACACACACACCACTACATAAATCCTCCTCTGTTCCTTGAAAGTTTGGTGGAATAATGACTATTCACAAATCAATCTGTTGTATTTGTGAATACCTCAAATTATTCAAAAGATTTTTTATATTGAAACCAAATACTCCTCTGTAACTTATATCTAGTGGTCACAGTTCTACAAGCAAGCACTTAAAATTAATATATTTTCATGATTTTCTTAAATCAACTCATGTAAGCCAAATCAGTCCTAAAAACTTCAAATATTATTATTATGGGTTTTTTTTTGGTGGTTCTCTGGCTGGGAATCGAACCCAGGCCATTGTGTTCAGAGTGCCGAAGCCTAGGCACCACACCACCAAGGAACCCCTAAAACTTCAAATATTATTGTTGATTTATGTTATATTTTATTAAATCTAGAACCTGCTAAGTAATACAGTATATGCTGGACATAGAAAAATGAATAGTATCTGTTGTTGATGGTTCAAAGTTAAAATGAGACAGACCCATAGATAATCAATACAAAATGCAGGGATGGAAACACAGAAGAATTGGTGACACTCTGTCAGGGAAAGCTTCATCAAGGAGAGACAATGAATAGATTCCTGAAGGATGAAAAGTACTTTGAAAAGCAGAAAATGGGATAAAGAAACTGGGGAACATTTTTATATTACCTACATATTTCTTTTTATTAATAGTTATGATTATTGTGGGTTCCTGACACTCCATCATCTTTGGTGCAACTGTTACGACAGTTAGCAAGAGTGACTCCGAATTGTCCACGGGGCAGAAAACTGAAAGATAATAACAGATCATTTCTATGCTACTGTGGCCCTGCTGTGTGGCAGTGCTTGTAAAATTAAGCCTATGTGTGTCTACTCCCCTCTCCCACCTCCAATACACATGTACCTACACCCTAAGGATAGCCATTTCTTTCTGTTTCTCCATTGGTCCCAGTCTCTCCAGGCCTCTTTAATACCAGATTCTCCCTTTGTACAATTATTGTTCCAATTAACCACATACTTCACAGTTTTGTTATAGCTTCAGACATGTAGAATTGGGAAGACCCCTCACGCCCCCCAACAAGAACATTCAACAAATTCTTGTTGAGACAGTTACAATAACATCTTTTAGATGACTAAAGGAAAAAAAAAAGAAGCAAATTTCTATTTGTAACTCACATTTGACCAGAAAAATGTTAGTGAGGTACATCGATGGGAACATGGGAGGCTGTGAATATTATAATCTCAAAGATTATAGCAGTTGAAAAAAAAAACATAAAATGTATTTAGATATGTTGATTAGCCAGTTTAGAAGTTCTGGGAAAATATTTTGTATGTCCATGGCTAGAGACTCTTAGAAAAATATAGCTTCAAGAGGAATAAAAAGGTCTCACAAGTCAGACTGACAGCACAATAACATGCAACCCTAATTAGGAAGAAAAGGGGTTGCTATCTAGAGAAACTAATGTAACTCCCAGGGCATTCTCTGAGAAGCTTCTGTGGAGAAAGAGTACACATCAACCCTAGAAGGAATAGCATGGAGGTGAGGTGAAGGCAAAGAGTGGCTTGGCCATTGAGAACCAACCCAAGAAGGCTAACGAGGAAAAAGTTAAAGCTTTTAAAATACTGAAACAGAATAAAAGGCTTTTAGGTGTGTTCTGTGTGCAAAGAATGAAGCCATAGGCTTGAACCACGGAAAAGCAGAGTTTAATGCTAACAGAAAAAACAGAAAAAGCTGAACTATTCAATTGTAGTTTTATTCCCATCTTTTCTAGAAGTGAACTGTTTTCAAATTTTAAAAAAAAGGATGAACAAATATACTCAAGAAGGAAGTGAAGTCTAGGACAGATGAACAAAGATTATCAAAGGACTTTAAATAAACTATTTTCAATAGGCCCAAGTGAATTATCTATGAGGGCTCAAAATTTCACTTTAAATTTTAAGAAAACATCTACTGTAAAATTCTAACAAAATCTTATTGGGCTTAATGAAATTATTCCAAAGGTCTTCTGTCGGAATAGAAAATACCCTAGTAAGAACAGAAAAATTTAAAAGAAGAGTGATGAAGAAATTTAGCCCTAGCTGATATCAAAGTTTTGGTTGTATAAAATACAAGAGTGATCAATAGGATAGAACTGATAACACAGAAATCCACTCGGTATGAATTTAAAATATGAGAGAATGACTTCACTCATATGCGGAATATAAAACTGAAAGCAAAGAAAAAAAGAAATGAACAAATAACCTATGGACACAATCAATAGTTTAATGTTTGTTTCGGGACGAGTGGGTTAGGGAGGGGAGAAAGGGGAGTGGGTGGGAGAGGAGCGGGGGAAGCTAAATATAAAGTGATGGAAAGAGAAGTCACATTAGGTGGTGAACTTATTATACATCAAGTTGATAATGCACTGTAGAATTGTATGCCTGAAACCTATGTAATCCTTGCTAACAGATGTCACCCCAATAAAAAAATAAAATAAAATAAAAATAAAATAAAATATGAGAGAAGAGATATTATAAATCAATTCAGCAGGAAAATATTATTTAACAAATGATTAACCATTAGTAGCAATTGGCTACTTGGGGAAAAATACTATTTAGAAGTTTACCTCCTATGTTACACACACACACACACACACACACACACACACACACACACACAAAATACCTGAGAGTAAATAGTTAAAATAAAATACCAAACCATAGAAAAACTAGAAGGAAATAGAAGTAAATGCTTATCAAATCTCTGGAAGAAAAATAACTTTTGAAAGTAAGAGGAGTTCATAAATCTTCAAAGTGACGACAGAAATCCAATGGGAAAGATTCAGTGGGGTGGGAGAAGAGGGTAAAGGGGATCACACACATGGTGCTAGAAAGAGAACTCACTCTGGGTGGTGAATACACAATGCAAGGTATAGATGATATATTATAGAATTGTACACTTGAAACCTATATAATTTTACTAACCAATGTCACTGTAATAAATTTAATACAAATTAAACAAATAAATAAAATACAGAGCAAAAGTTTGGTGATAAAAGAAAGATGCTTTAGCATGCTCATGTAGCAGGCCCTACTGACTGACTTGTCGAGTCATATAACAGCCTCTTTTATTTTGCATATTCGTAATAGGATTATTTATAACAATTACATATGAAAGGTCACAGAAAGCTAATTATTTTAATATTTCCAGGTATTTAGAATATGATCACCAACATTCAAAGAGCGATCCCTATGCATTGTTAGATACCAGGAATGCAGGTGATAAGGACTGTTTTATTATGAAAATTAGGAAAGTTTACATGTATTCATTGATGCTCAGAAAGCAGATCCTTCTCCTCCTTCATTTTTCCTTTTAACTAGAAGCAAGCAGCAGGAATTTTGATGTCAGGGCTAAAAACTGACTGTTCAAGCCATTTAGGATCTGTTCACAAACCCAGAGAGCTACAATTAATACCTGAGTAATCCTTTGTTTCCCTCCCAGGCAGCAGAGCTCTATGGTTGCTGCAAACATCTGCTGCAGAAGCAGCAATGCCTCTTGCCAGGAAGATGAAAGAGATACAAAATGAAACTCTATGCAACTAAAAGAAGAGAGATAGAAAATGGAGTTATTTTATTCCATCCATCTCCATACTAAGAAGTCAGCTAAGAACATTCTGCTCAACATGCATTTTTGTTCCAGACACTGTTAATGTACACTGTCCTGTCTTTTCAGACAAATCTTTCTGTTTTGCATGTAGCTATACCCCTCAGATGTCTAACTCTTATCTATCCCTCAACTCAACTCAGTATGACCTGCTCTGGGATGCCTTCTGTGATACATCTGCCCAACGTGATGCAAACTACCCTCTGTTCTCACAGGCTCCTGGGCATACTTGTATTACAAAATGTATCACTCTATACTGCCACCCCTTACTCCCTTATCTGTTCATACCTGACATTAAAAGATTGCTGGAGAACAGAGATAATACATTCTCTGAGTTTATATACACATACTAAGTGATCTATTGATGTCCCTGGTGGAATTAATAAACTTAATAATGCTTGCCTAAGGTTCTATATTTTATTAAGTCCTGATAATCTGTAAATATAGCAGTTCAACTGCAAAAGCAAAATCCATTAGAATCAGAATCTAGATCACACTTTGAAAATTGTCTAGCAATGCTTTCCAGAGATGTGTTTGTTCGTACCTGAAAGGCTGTGTGACATAGGTAGTGATGAAAGGCACAGACACAGTGTCAGGACATACCTCGGTTCTAATCCTGATCATAGCAAATGGGTGACCTTGGAAAAGTTACTTCACCTCTTGAAACTCAGTTCCCTCTCTATTAAACTGACTTAGTGAAGCTCACCTCCTTGGGCTGGGAGGAGAACACAAGTGATGAACACAGTCTTTGGCACACCAGTGGTAGTTACCAGAAAAATTTCTTAGCATACTGATTTAACAGTATGCACTTGGTAATCAGAAAAATCTGCGTTTGAACTTTGTTATTATTAATATTGTTAGCTGTTATTTTTGTAATCATCAGTATTAACAGAAGAAAATAATGCTTTTAATTCTATTATCAATCCACAGCACTTACAAAAACTAAAGTCATAAAAACTATCATTATTTGCTCTCACTGCTACCTTATAAAGAGTATGTTTCCACTCTAGAGGAAATTGCTTTTCTATCCATGGTTCTGGTTAACACTAATTAAATAGAGCTAAGTCCACAGGACTGTGTCTAGTTCCTTCCGTAAAATGAATCAATTAACAGTTAGAAATTGCCATGGGAAAGAAGAGTCACCATATCCTGATGGGACTGAATGACAAATGTCACAGCTGGAAAGAGATTAGGGAGCACCTCCAGTCAAGGAAGAACATAAATGGTTGCCCCATGCGTCTAACATAGAGGAAAGGGAAAATTAAGTAAAAATGTCATGGAGTCAAATTCTAGCTAATGAGTGCAAGCTCTGCAGGCACCCTGAATACAGGGAAAGAAAGGTCAACTGTTTCTTAGAAAGTTCCATTGCATGCAGGAGACTTTGTACCTTTAAAAGGATAATGGCCTCATTTACACGAGGGACACCAGCATACAAATCGCCATTTACACTACTTACATAAGGCTGGTAGACAAAGGCTAGGTACAGTATTATCCGGTGATGTTCTAACAGGCAGCAGGGTTTCTGGCGATGAATAGCATCACTGTTGTCAAACACACTTGCACATAGAGACACCAGATCGAGGTCCTATATGCTTTTGCTTCAAGTTTCTTTAAGTCTCACTGTACTGTTCATAAAAACAGATGTTTGCTTTGGATTCATATACAACAAAACTCTTAGAAGCTGTGAAATTTGCCAGGTATCCCACTTCAGAAGCAGCAGCAGTTCAATGATGGCCAAAGTCCTCTCTGTGCCTGCTGACCGGCACCTGCCTTTTGCAGGAATTGTTCTGGCTGCCGCTGAGACAGGAACTTGTTGCTGTCGGACTTCCTCTATTGTTTTGAAGAATCAGGTTAACTGATTCATTGGTTCATCAGATTAAAAGATCTTTATTAATGAAAAATGTGAGTTCATGTTTTTAATTAGGTTTATTGAGCTATAATTTACACCAAGTAAAATCTACCCTTTTTTGTGTACAGTTTCAACAAACATGTACAACTGTGTAACCAACATCATACTAGTGATAAGAAATAATTTTATCAGTCCTTCCCAAATTCCCCTGTGCCTGTAGACAATCCCTTCCGCCCCTTTATCTCCTGGCAACCACTGGTTTATTTATTTTCTGTCCCTTTTCCAAAAGGCCATATAAATGAAATGTTTTGACTCTAGCTTCTTTCAGCACCATACACTTGAATTTCATCCATGTGGTGTGGGAATCTGCAGTTCGTTCCTTTTTACTGCTGAGTCGTATTCTATTTTGTTGATGTGCCACAGTTTGCTTACCAGTTCACTAGCTGAACCCTTTCCAGGGGCTATTCACCATGGCATTAGGGCCAAGGATCATGATGGGATGAGGGCCTTAGAGATCTAAGGTCCACAGCCCCAGGCTCCAGTGGGGAGACAGAGGGGAAGGAAATGTTTATTTGTGACTTGTACAGATCATTCATAAATGGGAACTTCATTGTTAAAAACACCTTCATTTTTACAACACTGGACAGCATGTGATTTTAGAGTGAGATAAAGTGGTTTTGTTGTTTCTACTTACATGTAAACTTCAGAACCTCTCTGTACCTCATTTTCTTCATCTTTGAAAAATGGGTATAATTATTAACTCAAAGAACAGTTTTCATAATTATCTCAATGAAAAAACATATAAAATAACAGAATCATACCAAGCACTACATGGTAGTAGTGTAAAAAATTGGTAGACATTTTTTTCAAATACATATATGAAGATTCATAAAAATCTTATGGTTTTGCACCATTTACAAAAATTAACTCAAAATACATCATATAGAGTCAAATATAAAACCTAAACCATAAAACTTCTAGGAGAAAACCTCAAAGAAAATGTTTATAACCTTGCTTTAAGCAAAAATTACTTAGATACAACAATACAAATATAAACCATTTAAAAATTGACAGACTTTATTATAATGAAAATTAAAACCTTTTTGTCTTTGAAAGGCCTGTTTTAAAAATGAAGAGAAAAGCTACAATCTGGGAGAAAATATTTGTGAAATACATTTCTGATAAAAGATTTATATCTAGAACATATTAAAACCACTCAATAGTAAGAAAAGAACCAATTAAAAAAAATCACCAAAAGGTTTAAAAAGATGGTTGACCAAAGAAGCTACGTGGATAGCAAATAAGCAAATGAAACCTAGTTCTTTGTGGATTCAGTGGTTTTTAGTAAACTACTTTGGGATTAGAGGGAGGAATGGGCAAATGGATACATGATGAAGTTCAGGGTATGGTTTGGAAAGTTAATTTGAGAACCATCAGCCTAATGACAGCAAAGAAAGTCATGTGAATTAATGAGATCCCCTAGAGCTTTCATTTTCAATATGGTAGTCACTAGTCACATGCTATTTCAATTTAAATTTATTTAAATTTAATAAAATTAAAAATTCAGTTCCTCGGCTATACTAACTACATTTCAAGTTCTGGATGGCCACATGTGACTAGTGGTTACTATATTGGAAAGCACAGACCATTTCCATGATTGCAGAAAGCTGTATTGGACAGTAGTGTTTCAGAGGGAGAATTTAGCAAAGAAAACAAAACTTGTAGCTGGTATTAAAACAAATACTGATTTTTTCTACCTTTGTTTATTATTATTTTCAAGCTTTATTACTATTGTACTTACTAATAATAGGCTAACATTTATTGAGCATTTACTTACAATCAAGTTCTGTCCTAAAAGCAATATATCATTTACTTTATTTAATCCCCCAAACAAAATGAGTACTATTATTATTCATTTTTTATAAATGAGGAGATTAGGGCTTTGAATGTGAATAAATTAAGCTATGAACTAATAAACACTTCAGAGAGAGTTCTAGAGAATAACTATCTGAATCCTGACTTACGTATGGTTTTTCCAAGTCATTGTATCAACTGCAAATAAAGATCACTTTGACTGTTCATTTCTAATATTTCTACTTCATTTATTTTTGTGGTGTTATTACATTTGCTAAGAACTTCCTGAACAGTGTTGAATACTAGTAAAGATATTCTTAACCATTTTTGGACTATGTCTTAATATATTCTCATTCAATATGTTGATTTGAATTAACTATTGCTTATTAATTTAAAAAGTAATAAAATTCATGACAGACTATACGAACTGATTTCAATATCTTTTTATTCCTGGAATGATTTACTTGGTTATTTTGTATTATTCTTTTGTATTCTTATAGATTTTATTTTCCATAACATTTTATTTAGGACTTTCATATCTATGAAGCAAAAATCATACTTTATTTATCTTTTCAAATTAATGTTTAGGTTTCTTTGAATAAATACCCCGAGGAGGAATTGCTGGATCATAAGGTAGTTCTATTTTTAATCTTTTGTGGAACCACCAACTGGAAAAAAATTAAATAATTAAAAATAAATTTAATCTGAAAAAATATTTCATTAGGTATATATGGGCTCTGATTTCAGATATTACTGGGTTTTAAGTACAATTTTACTACTAAAAATCTGGGTGATTTTTGGTAAACTATTTATTATCTTTATACATCTGAAAAGGTTTATCGCAGTGTCTAGTAAACAGTAAGTGCTTAAAAATATTAACCATTCCATTAGTGGACATGGTTTACAGTTTTCTTTCTTAGTCTGTTTGGGCTGCTAAAACAAAATACTAAAGACTGGGTAGCTTACGAACGAGAGTTTTGGAAGCTGGGCAATCCTAGAATAAGGCGCTGGCAGATTGGTGTCTGGTGAGAGTCGATTTTCTGGTTCATATATGGCTTTCTTTCCCTTTAATTTCACAAAGTAGAAGGGGCCAGGGAGAAAACTGGGGTCTGTTTTACAAGGGCACTAATTCCATTCATGAGGACCCAATCTCATGACTTAATCATCTCCTAATACCATCATTTTAGGAGTTGGCATTTCAACATAAATTTTGAGGGAACAAAAACATTTAATTTATTACAATTCCTTTTTCTTTCTTATATTGTTTTTTCCAGGTTTCAGTATTAAAATTTTGCTAGATTTGGATAATTTATTGGTAGGCTGACCAGACATACCATTTTAAATGGGACAGAAAACAGTGGTAGTGTCCCATTTCAAATGGTACCTATGGCCAGTCTAGTCTCACTGGACTTAATTCAAGGTATCAGGAGGCTGACTATAGGTACCATTCGAAACAGGACAGAACCGTTCTTTTCTGTCCTGTTTAAAATGAGACATCTGGTCAGCCTATTTACTGAACAGGATTTTTAACTTTCATGTGTTTTTAAATAGTTTCTGCTTAAGTGATTGATAAAAATCTCACTTAAACTTGTATACACAATGCTTTTTTTCTTGAGGGATGGGACAAGTGCTGGAAGTGGGTGCATCTTACACAAAATTCAATTTCTTTCTATCAAAAAGTATGTGTCTCTGTGTGTATGTCTGTGTGGATACCAAATAGTAAAGAGGACGTTCCAATAAATTCTTACAATCCAAATCATATGATGGTGGATAAATCTTACTATTAAATGTATTTCAAATATAAATGATTTTAATTGTATCTCTGATGAAAGGAATGGATTTTAACATAAATGTGCAAATTTAAGTTAATAAACTGTGTATGTGAGTCACAACACAATTAGCATACATTTAACATGCTAATCCTCATCTCAAATCATATTATTTGAAATGATAATAAGCATTAAAATAAACATTAAAAACAGAGGACAATTTGCATATCAACTTCCAGTTTTAAGTAAGTTAAAAGCTTCAGTCATTATTAAAAGCTGCTTGATAATCAGAAGGCCACATGGTAGGAGAGACTGCAATTCTTTTCCTGAACTCTTTTTAGTAATTTTCCTAGATGAAAATGATTTTAAAAGTAGAAAACTCAGAAACCAAGCCATGCACCACATTCATCAAAAAAGCTGATGAAAATGAACCTAAAAATGGAAATTTAAAATGGAAGAAAACTGATTTGATGATAAGCAGAGAATAGATTAAACACGTACCATATGGCAATTTTATCCCATCTTCCTTAAGTGTGCTATAAACATAACATTAGCAAAGTGATTCTGAGCAAAACATTCCAAAAGGTGATTTTGCCTGTAGGATTACTACATTTGGTAGAACTTTGAAGTCATTTTCAAAGGCCATTGTTCTCAGCACTCAAAGATTATATCTGGCTGTCAATATTTTTTGGCTTGCTCCACATTTACAGTAACATTCTTAGGATTATCTCAACACAGCATTATTAAACCAAACAAATACAGCATCCTCCATCATATTTAAAACAAAGTAACAAAAGAGACATGGTCAGCCTTCTAGGATTTTATATTCTAGCTGAGGAGAGATGATAAAATACTAAAAAAACAAACAAAATAGGATAAGCAGAATATAATCCAGTATTAACCAAACATGGATTTAGAGAATGTAAAAATCAGTAAGAGACCCAGGCAAATAGAAGGTAGCGTGAACAGAAAGACTTGCTATAAAATAAGAAGGAAAATAGAAATCTTGGCTTGAAGAAAATATAGACTTTCTCAGAAACAATGTTGAGAATAAAGTTCAGAAGAGGAAAAAATGTGGGAAGTGAGTTGTACTTGAAGGAATCATGATTGGAAGGGAAGGTTACTATAATCAGGCAGTGGGAAAGGCAGTGGACAGTTTATTTGAGAATAGCTGATGATGGCCAACTTTGACATTTCAAGTTGAGAGACTAGAATGCTGTAAGATATAATTTAGACTCTTTAAAAATGACTATAATTCATTTTAGTTAGAAGTACCATGCTAAGCGAAGTAAGTTAGACAGAAAAAGTCAAAAAGGAATAAAAAACTCAAAGTAGCAAATGAACAAGATAAACAAACACACACAAACCCATAGACATAGACAACAGTTCAGTGGTTACTAGAGGGTATGGGGATAGGGAGATGGTAGAAGAGGGAAAAAGGGGTCAAATACATGATGATGGAAGGAGGACTGACTCTGGGTGATGCACACACAATGCAATACATAGATGATGTGTTATAGAATTGTACACTTGAAACCTAAATAATTTTACTAACCAATGTCACCCCAAGAAATCTAATAATGATTAAAAAAAGTATCACATACTCAAGAAAACATACATAATAAATATGTAGTTTAAAGAATAATAATGAGCCATTGTACTTCCACCCAACTGAAGGAAAAGAAAATTACCATTGCCTTTGAAACTGCCTTGTGATGTCCTCAGCTAGGTGGAGTAAGTGGTGTTAGTGTTTTGGGGAGGTTAGTCAGTGTTTTAGCTTAGGAGTATATAGAGGGAGACACAAAAAGATCAGAGATACTTTATAGAGCAGTAAAATCATGGGGCGGGGGGGCTTACAGTGAGAAAGCAGTAGTAGGAATACAAAAGAAAGTAAAAACCCTGGAGTTTATTGTTATAAACAACTAGAAGGCAAATATGACTTAATTTTGTTTTATTATTGGGGTTGTTTCAGTTTGGCTTGTTTTTCACATGGATGAAACAAAATATTGATATCATTAATAGAAACAGGAAAGAAAGGAAGGTTTGAAGGTAAAGCCCATGTTTTAGACCTATGGCTGGGGGAATGAGACATTTAAGTATGAGAACTACATCAGTAGAAGATAATGCACAATGAAGCCAAGGTGAAGGATAGGAATTTAAGAAATAATTTCAAAAAGTGGCTGCTGAAGAATGTGAGATGCTATGAGCCTTTTGAGAATAAAAAGTAGAGCAAAAAGTTAAGATCTGAGGCTTAAGGGCTAAGAAAGACCTGATGGAGGGGTTGTTAGAAGTAGAAACGCAGGCCTAAGGGGAACCAGGAGCACTCAGAGTCACAGATAAGAAAAAGTGAAATGTCTTGGAGAAAGGTGAGGTGCGTGGCTGGAAAAAAAACTTCCATATTTATTAACATCAGGTCAGTTAGAGACTTTGGTGAGAGGTAATGAAGGGGCAGAGTCCAGCCTGCTAGAGGCTGGGAAAGAAAAAGATGAAAGACACGAAAGCGATTGTGTAGGCACATCCTTCCTCATTCAGAATGCCAAAAGAATCTCATGTATTTGTGCTTCTCTTATCCCCAGCAACTGGCATTATAGGGTAGCAGAAGTCCACAGTGATGCCACTGGGTCATCAGATCAAGAGTCAAATGTCTTTGGAGTGTAGGCACATAGTGATATTCCTGCTGACGGAACCCATAAGATTTCATGGGTCTCCAAAAGTCAACAAATTAACAAGGACTTAGAACCTAACATCAGTTCATTATTGTTCAAGGTACTGAAGGACATATTTAAAGGAAGATGTGATCACTGTCCATCATTTTCTAGATGGAGAAATAAAACAACATTTTATGTAATAATTCTGAGAATATCAAAAGACATATGTGACCCGAGCTGAACTGTATGATGATAATCAGTGAAAGCTAGCATAACAAAAACTGCACGCCTGATACTATGCTTCAAAGTACAGCCCTAGTGAGAGTGTAAACCTACGAAAAAGAGGCTAACTGGGGTAAAATTCTTCAAACTTCCATGCATCCTTTACCAACTGATCAGTGCTTACCCATGAGTTCAATACCTTTGCTCTCCACAGGCAATGCTGTGAACGTCTCCCCTTAGAACAGGAAAGGAGGGTGGCAAAATACAGGCCATGGATGTGGCATGCCTTCCCTAGCATGTCTACCTTAATTCATGGCTAGAATAATCCAAGGAGCTAAGCTATGTATGCTTCCCCTCTCCTGATTCTAACCTAAGTAGTCCTCTGCTCCTGGCCAACATGGCATGAAAGATTATATAAGACAGCAGAAAGTCTGTCCTCAAATCTATGGTCACAGTCCTATTAAAAATGTCACTTAGGGAGAGCTGATGCTCTATCCTAAGTAGACCCTGGTGACAGTGATTCTAAACAGCTACAGGCGGCCTTATACCCCACTGAGATTTTCTGTTGAATAAAAATTATTCAACTGCAATCCAGTGGGATCACTTGATATCTACTTTGTGCCTACTCCTTTATCAGTAATTCCTGAGCACCGAATTCAGCTTGTCTTGGGACAACCACTTGATAGGGGAACCAAGGCTACCATTCCTGGACACCACAGCACCTTGTCAATTCTCAAGTGGAAGTTACACTGTAATTAATTGATCAGATTTCAAGACACTATATAGACTACAACCCTATAAGGGGAAGAGCATTCAGAGGAAGTATGCTGAGAGGAACAGTGTGGTCTCTGCTCTAGTCTTTCCTGCAGCCTGGGAGGCCAGAGGTGAGGGCAGCCTTTCCTGGTATTTACTGCACCTGCTATGGCATGTGGCAGCTAATGCCTTAAGCTACTGCCCTCAGCAACCTGACCTTATCTGGCACTAGTGTATCTATTGCAGATACACTATTGCAAAGACGGTGGTACAGCAAATACGACAGACAGTTCTAGGTCACGGCCAAGAGCAAATGCTCTGGAATCAGAGCCCTGGGCACAGGCCTTTGGCTTCTGCTTATCAGTCATCTCCTAGGTGACCTCAGATGAGCTACTTAACATCTCTGTGCCTCAGTTTCCTCAAGTGACAAAGGAGTTGAAAATAATATAGGACCTAATTTGTTCTGAGGTTTAAATGAGCTTATAGAACAGTGCCTAGCAAATAGTAAACAGTATAAGCTATTTTTTGTAGTTATTACCTTTTTTCTTTTTCTTTCCTTTCTTCCTCCCTCCCTACTTTCCATCTTTCCTCTCTACCTGTGTGTGCGTGAGAGTATGTTGAGTGTGTATGTGCACACACATATCATCATATTAAGGTCTGTGAAAGACCTGCTCTGTGCATCCAAAAACATCCAAAAAATCCAAAAGTCTAAATCCAAATCTGAGGAAAGGTTTTCCAAGAATACCTACCAGGGCTTTTGGAAAAGAAGTGAAATTCTTGTTATTTAATGAAAACTCAAATACATATGAAATTGGGGACTTTTGTGTTGATGATTATTTTGACTTTGAGTTGATTCTGTGACTTTTGGGAGCCTGGGGGTTTGGTAAATGTATTTTGGATGTGGGCTGGATGTGCATCTTTGTGGGCCAGAAGGAAGACTCTGATATGCAAATAATCACATATACCCCTAAATCCCCCAAACCTGGGTATATGTTATGGCAAAGAGACATGAAGTTAGCAGAAAAAAACAGAATTAAGGTTGCTAACCAGCTGGTCTTACTTTGATAGTGGGATTATTTTGGATTATCTAGGTTAGCACAATGTAATAACAATGATCCTTAAATGTGGAAGAGAGAAGCAAAGGAGTCAAAGGCAGAGAGAGTGATGCAAAATGAGAAGGACTGACCGACCACTGCTGGCTTCAAAGACGGTGGGGGCCATGGGCCAAGGACTGCAGGCAGCATCTAGAAACTGGAAAAGGCAAGGAAACATATTCTTCCCAGGAACCCCCAGAAAGGAACAGAGCTCTGCCAATGCCTTGATTAAAACCCAGTGACACGCATCTGGATTTTTGACCTCCAGAACTGTAAGATAAATTTGTGCTCTTTTATGTCAATTACTTCACGGTAATTTGTTAAAGCAGCAAAAGAAAATGCATTCAGAGAAGCACTGTTGCATTTATATGTGCTTAGGTCTGGAGAGCTCTATACTAGTATTCTTGGACCAATTTCTGCTGCAAATAAAGCGTTACTTCCTTTCGTCTGCCTGCTCCAATTCATATTTTCTTGCTTACAAAAATGGGAGGCTAATGCCTTAAAAAAAAGCCCCAAACCTTACTTAGCTACAGCCCTCAATTTTTTCCACAGTAAAAAAGTTTTCTTGTGTTTACTTTCAAATCTGCTCCCTGACACTTTTCTTTCATGACAATGAGAATATGTGATGAATTAAAAAGCTCAAGAGTGAAAAGAAAAAAGGCAGGAGAAGCTATTATCCTGGAAAATTTGTTCTGTTTTTGTATAATCACAAGTTAATTACATTTATATGTGTCCATAACAGAGATTAATATTTTCACACTAGGTGAAGGGAAATGTGAATAAGATGTCTGTGTCACTGTTATAAAGAACGTCCACATGGGACCAACCCTGCCTTCCTCATGTCACCAGTCAAAGTGTATCTGAAAAGTCATTATGACAGATGTTATTCTCCATTGCATTCATAATATGAACCAAGCAGAAACTTTTATTATGTTGAAATTATTAGGAGGGCACTTAGATATGTCAAGTAATTATGCACTTGAGTATCTTTAAATAAAGTAAGAAAAAAATGTCATCTCTGAGAAATATTTCCCTTTTGTCATACATTGTCCTTTGTGTAAAACCAAAACCTGCCCTTATAGATCATAGTTTTGATTCTGTGTTTTTGATTCAAATGTATACATGGCACAAACTGTACTCAAGAATTTGCATACTTGAGTACAATGGTGAAATGCTTTTAGAAGGATCAGTACAGCCAGTAACACTAAGAGTATGCTGAGAAAATGAGCAGTTATGCTTTCAAAATTGCTGAGTATAAATATAATTCTCAATTACATTACCAATGGCATTCTCCATAGCAAAACAAACAAACAAATACAACAACTACATCAAACATAAAGATAATGAAAAAATGGAATGTGAAAACTAGCAAAATGGCCATGGATCATTGTGCATACTTTGATATGCCCTGAATCTTAAAATATGTGTGTCTGTGTGTGAGAGTATTCATATAATTAAGAATTTGGGTATACAATTTGACATATGGTTCTCTATCATAAAAGATCTGCTAGAAAAGTAACTGTCATAGCTGGGACTATCAACAAGGTTTGATAGTTTTTATGAACAAACTTAGCATCAGTTAAAGTGAAGATAATGAATGCACGTAGGCAGAAAAAAACATACACATCAGAAGAATTTCCTTTAATGTCTATTTCAAAAGCTTTTTCTAAAGCACTCCCCAACCCATGCTGAAAGCATAAATTAGATTTAAAGTCTCATTAAAATCATTTTACTTCCCTCTGTAAGTTTTAAATATTCTGAAAAATTAGCTCAGATCCCTCATGTAATTAATATCAGACTAATCTTCCTGAATACTACTTTCATCAATATCCCTTCCTTACTTAATATCAAATGGCTTTATGTCTCTCACTGCATTATTCATTCAAGAAACTTGTGTTGAACAGCAACTACATGAAAGACACAGTGCTAGGAAGCAAGCAGGAAAGGGAGGGTAGGGATGCTAAAAGAAAAGAAACAGAATATGGTTCAGGAGCTCATGGAACTGATGGTCTAGTGGGTTACAAAAAAAGTGTATAAATACTACAATAAATAGAATGTGACAAATACTGTAACAGTGGAGGGAGAACTTTAAGTAGAATTTGGGATCTCAGGTGTATATTGAAGGGTAAATGTGAAACTTAAAGGGTAAAGCTATTAAGAGGCAGGTATTTGAGACAGAAATGCCTAGAATCAGAAAAAAAAAAAAAAGCAAAGGGAAGTTTGAAGAACAGTTGTTCAGTTTGGTTGGATCACGGGATACACCTAAAGGGGAAGTGCAGAAGTGTGCCAGGGAAAAGCTAGAAGGTGAGTCAGGGGTTATGTAGAGATGGCTGAATGCCTGCTTAGGAAACTGTATCCAGCAGATAATGAAGAGACAGGAATTGGAGGCTCGGAAATAGAGGTGGTGCCAGATCATGGCCAGGTTTAGGAAGATTAATGTATAAGATGGTCTGAGAAGATCTCTGCAGAGGGACAAGGACCCTAGTTAGAAAGAGTTATAGGGGTTGCAGCAGTGGAAACAAAGGAGAGAGCTGCAGACTTGACAACTGATGCCGTAAGAAGTTACTGAGAAAAGCAGTCAACAGTGACACTGAGAGCCCTTCTGACCAACTGGAAGTCAGTTGACAATGATGACAGATCACCAACAGGGGGTTTGATTTAAGCAAAAGGAACAGTAAGTTTTGTACATGTTGAGTTAAAAGGGCGAGTGGGATATACAAGTGTAAATGTCCAGCAAATGGTCAGAAATGGTTAGGAAGGTTAAGGGAGAGACTGAGATTGGGGAAGTCACCCACTCACTATCCAGGCAGTTTTAAAGACATGGGAGTGAAAAGCTTACCAACAGAAAGAGTAAAAAGGCCAAATGGAGGTTTTCCGAGGGATGGAAGAGTCGTAGTCAAAGAGGGGCCAGGAGTTCAGTGGAAGCTAAGGGAGGAGCGATGTCCAAACTGAAGAGTTTTTAATACAGTACCAAATGCTAAAATGATGATTATGGAGTAAAATAGAGACTGATAAATAATAATAACTAACAATCACTTTGCACATAACATGTATCAGGCATTATTTTAAACACTTTATAGGTGTGATCTCATTTATTCTTGACCCCTGTCATTATAAATTAACACGTAAAAACGACGGCTTTCAGAATTGAAGGAACTTGTGTGATGACATCACGTTAGTAAGTATTGGCAGAGTAGAACTGCACCCAGGGCTCTTTGCTCCAGTGATCACTCGTTCAGTTAACAAATTCCTTGTGCCCATATGTCCCATTGCAGTGGGATTTCTTCAGCTGAACGTCTCTCATATTTTTTTCAAAACTGGCTATCAGAGCCCAGTTCAAGGACTGTCACTTCTAGAAAATCTTTCCCAACTGTCCAAATATCTTCTCTTTATAAGGTTCACAGTATTTTCTCTTCGAGATGTAGATGACCATTTAGTTTTATATAATGTCCCCTATTATGCACCAATAATTTAAATGTACAATTCTCTCCTCAGCTAAGTAGCTGGCTCCTTCAGACAGCCATTTACTACCATGTATATTTCCTCTGTACCCTACAAAACAACCTGTTGTCAGCGAGAGGCATGGTATATACCCAGTGAGGAAATATCTGTAATGAATTAACCCAGGTATCCAGGCTTTTTAAAAAGAGATCAGAATTGGTTGAGGGTTAAGTGAGCAGAAGTGCTCTCAGTTACATTTGTTTATAAGGATGATTCTAAGAGAGCAGAACATTCTCAAATGACTAAAAATCCTGTGTTGGCCTGAACGGATGATGACTAGGAAGGAAGGACCCTGCTCACTGGGCGGAGCTAAGGAGACCTATTTAGAGCTAAAAGTTCTAAAAATATATTTGGCCTCTCACGCAGTTATCACACCCCTAAGAGACTGTTAGCAAATTAAGGCATATAATTTTTCCAGTGGACTAACAATTTAAGCTTATTTTAGAAGGCTTTCTTGCCATTTTTCCTTTAATTTCTGAATTTTGAATTTTTTTCCCCTTTATAAGGAGTATTCTACAAAAAGTGTCTCTCAAACAAAGCTTTACTTCTCTTGGTTATAAAAAGAAAGAAGTCTTATTTCTTTAGGGTAAGATTGAGACAAATTCCAAAACGCAAGCCCCTTGAATTTCCTGGCTCATCTCCATCTGGCTGCATTTCTCAGGCCACAGGCTCAATGTGACTTCTTGCCATTTCCCACTTAAAGTGCAAAAGAGCAGCATACTGGGCGGAAGCTTGATTGCCTTTAGGGTTAGAGACACATTATTTGCACCCAGAACATCTAGCTTGAGGCCTGCTACAAAGTATGTCTCTCCTGACTGAGTGCTTGTTTTCAGCTTGTTTAAATAGACTCTGCAATGTTATTCCAAATGTGTTTGAGAAAGTGAGGCCAAACTAAATGCATTTAAAACCGCCATCATCTGCAATGGAACTTCAGTCTGACAAATATGATAGCATAGCACATCTAAACATCTAAAATGTTTCATTTTGGTGAAAAAAATAAGGCCATAATAATGAAGCCCTTTACAAATGAACTTCCCTTATATACCATAAGCTTATATCATTAAAGTTTTCTGTAAATTGGCATCATTCATGTCTCTGAAATGTTAAACTGAATAATGTTCTCATATAAACATGGTTTTTACATCATCTTCAAGATAAAACGTCAAACTCCTTTAAGTTCATGGAAATGAAGCTGGTATCACAAACTCTGTTAAGACAAGGGGAGCATTTTATTTAACTTTGACCTCAGCTTGTTCAAGACACTTTCCATGAGTTGAATAAAAACATGGATGGTTAAAATTCCCAATTCTCTGAGCAATACTTTGCCATATTTTCCAGTAAAGGTGATAAATCTTTGGAGGCAAAGAATATCCTTTGTGGATCTTTAGTTTAATACTTTAGAAAGAAGGATGGTTATAATTCAGAGATGATATCTTTATCTTCACTCAATGTGTATGTGTTGACAGTCTTTTCTATGCAATACTGGATCAACGAACTATAACTCAAACTTCAGATGTTTATGCTTAGGAAAAGAAGTTTCTATTTTGGACTGTATAGCTCTCATCAGCATTTAGTTTTAGAAACAGAAACTTTTTTAACTCAGAATTTCTAACAGTAAGACAAATTCTCATTTTGATGATGACAGCTGATTTAGGGAAAATGTTTATTTCCATTTTAAAGTCTTGAAAGACAGACACGATAACTTTCCATAGTAACAGTGTTATAAAGGGGAAGATGTGCAGTTTTGGATTTGGTTTGCACAGTTCTTACAAAGGGCTTCCTACTTTCTTTAACATTTTTGTGTAATAGAATACAGACATCCTATCCCACCGATAGCTTGAAACCTCCTCCCTTCCCCCACCTCCTTTTAATTTGAATCCTTTTGGGTTCTTTCTTGTTTGAGTGGAGAGTGTGCTCCCCAATTCAGCTGCTGACACACTTGCTTGATGTGCTGACTGGGTGGATTGGCAGGCACCAGGATTTTCACCTCGTCTCTGGGTGGGGGCATTTAGGGGAACAACTACAGGAAAGGTGGTCAGTTGGGAGAGGGTTGTGGGGCTTTAAGCTGGTGCTCTACATTATGACATGTTATCCAGCTACTGGTTAGTCAACTGTGACAACTGTGCTGCTTCAGCCTTCTTCACACTCAGGATGCTCTATGTACCCAGTTCTGACAGTTGAATCTTTTTCCTGTGGTCTGTACTGGGATTCATGTTTATGTAATCCTCTCTATATCAGTTAGTCCATCTTGATTTTGCTAGGTTTCCTCCCTGAGGTTTAGATACTAAATCTAGGCCCGGGGTCTTGTTTTGGATTCCCAATCAAGGGCTTTGCCTGCAGGCCACGTAATGCTACTTGCCAATTATCAGCTGTGTAACTCTGGCTGTAGTCATACCAATCTGGGCCTCAGTTTGTCTATCTGTAAAATGGGAATGATAATCACACTACTTACCTAACAAAATATTTTGAGAATTCCTTGTATTGTGATTAGGACAATACTTGGCACAATTAAATACTCAAGGAGGAAATTTATTATTACTATCATTTTCTCTTCCTGGGGTTACACAGGGCTAACTGATGCTGACCATGGCACAGAACTTACTACCAGCTAACTATTAACAACATGACACAATTTTGTTTTCAGAGCCTTCTTCTGCCCAAATCCTAAAGATCAGTCTATTTACTTCATTCTCCACCACCTGACCTTGACTATTCCCTCTCTGCCCCAGGTTCTATGACCTGCTGGCCTAAGCCCTCCTGAGGAAGAAGTCATGACCAATTCAGTCACCCCTACTCTCTGTGCATTTCTTCAGGCCTGGGTCTCTGTCTGCAACATGTTTCTTTTCATAATATGGGTTCTAATAATCAGAATAAAAAACTTCCTGAATATTCTTTAAAAACACACTCTAAGCTTTTATGCTGCTGCATTAGAAGTAAAGTACTTGAGGTCATTTTACCAGCTCTACCCAAGCCCAGCTGAAACTGAGTATCTTCATATTTTTTTAGTGGGAAGAAAAATTTGAGATTAGGATAGTGAGGTGAGGAAGAAGGGAAAAGGGTTAATTAGGTATGTACTTATCTCTACTCAATACCTCTACAGGCTGGATATCACTAGAGGCTTGAAGATTTTTGCTAAGTTCTTCAAGGTCAAGAACATGAGGCCCAAGCTCATCTTAGACAGGTTGTTGCCAGTACAGTCAAGCTTCTTCCAGGTGGAAAGGTGGTTCTGAATGAGGAAAGTCCTCCAAAGATACTTAATAACCAGAATTAGCACTCTTAATTTGTGTATTTACATGCCATTTGTCTTCTGATCATTTATCCTGTTACTTAGTAATGGCTAAGAGTCTAATGTAAAAATCAATCACGACTGGCAATGCACCTACATCTAACACTCAATATCTGTCACTGAAATTGGTACCAAAATACCTAAACATTCCCTCATAAGCATGCCCATTTGCTGTATCCATCCATTTGCTGTCTTTAAAACTATTTCACATTCATAATCTGAATTTATCTGCACAACACTTAGTTTTAGTTTCCTACTGCTGCCATACCACAAACTTAGTGGCTTAGAACAACACATATTTATTACCTTACAGTCCTGGAAATGCAAAGTCTAAAATGGCTCTCAGTGGGCTAACATCAAGGTGTCAGCAGCTGCATTCCTCCTGGAGTCCCCAGGGGAGAATCAGTTTCATGCTTTTCCAGCTTCTAGAAGCAGACAGCATTCATAGGCTCATGGCCCATTTCCCCATCTTCAAAGCCAGTAAATTAGGGTAAGTTCTCATCATGCTGCCATTTCTCTGGGTCTCTCCTTTGCCTATCTCTTTTATATTTAAGGATTCTTGTTAATTATATTGGACCCACCAGGATAATCCAGGATAATCTCTCTATTTTAAAGTCAGCTGATTAGCAACTCCTAATCCATCTGCAAGCTCATATCTTCTTTGTCTTGTAACCTAACATATTCTCAGGTTCTAGGGATTAGGACATAGGCATCTTTGATAAATCACTACCACTAACATTATGAGTTAGTTGGAGGCAGGGGTTTCTCCTGGAATTGTTAGAAAAATGATATGAGAACAATTAAATTCTCTGCCCATGGCATAGTTATAAGCAATGGCAAAGCCAGAACTATAACTGGTTAAACTGATGTTCAATGAACTAGATAGGTACACTTACCATAAACTCCTTCATCTTTTAAACTTTTAAACACAGCCTCTTTCTCTCTCACTTTCTGGATGAGGTCACATATTCCCCCTGTTCAATTATCTTAAGAATATTTATACTCTTCAAGTCTATCTCTAGTCCCAATATCTGTTGTGAGCTTTCAATCTGTATTACCAGCTACCTGTGACACAGTTCATTTGTTCAGTTCACAGAAGCCTTAGAATATACTTAAAACCAAATTCATCAACTTCTTATTAAAACCTGTTTCTCCTCCTAAGGTTCTTATTTCACTTTGGAAAAACTGCTCACATCCAAAATATGGATGCCATCCTGTGTCCCTCCTCTTTTTTTTTGTCTCCAAAAACCCAATAACTGACTTGTACTTTTCTCAAAATCTGTCCACTTTTCTCCAGTTCTACTGCTGTGACTGAAGCCATCACCATCATCTCTTACCTGGATTTCTGCTTCAGTATCTCCTTTCTTCACTCTTGCCACCTTTTTCAATCTATTCTCAATGTTATAGCAGGAATGCAACCATCGCTTCTATGACTGATAAGACTATAATCCTCAGATCTGTTTATCTGTTCAACCTCATCTAACTCTCCTAACCTTGGACTCCACCCAGCATCATTGAAATTCTTTCATCTTGTGACACACACACACACACACACACACACATTCTTGCTTTCTGACCTTTGTGTATCTGCCTCAGAAGGATCCCTATTCCTATCCTCTTATCTGACTGAATCCTATTCATCCTTCAGTTTTCAGCTTAAACTTCATGGTCTTCCCTTGACATCCCTTTTCTACTTAATCAGAATAGATACCTTCCCATCTGTTTGTCTTTACCATGGTACTATATGAAAACTGCCTGGTGACTTGTTTACTTTTGAGTTCACTTTAAGTTCCATAATGGCAACTACATGGCTATCTCAAGCACGATTTGATCTTCATACTGGCACAGTACCTGGCACATAGTAGATGTTCAATATACCTTGTGACATGAATGAAAGACATGTTTAATTACTTTAAGCCCCAAGCTTAAACGGAGTTAAGAAGGAGCCCAATTCTTCTTTCTAAAATTCGACTGAGGTCTTTTACATATCTAGTCTTCTCTATTTTTCTGAATTCCTAAAATTTATAACCAAATCAGCCAGGCAAACAGGCCAGTTCCCATGGCCAATGATTACTCTATCCAGCCTACTAGCGATTAACTTGGCTATACCTTAAAAATCTCCTGGGAGGCTTTTAAAGCGTGCTCATGCTAAAGGACACATGAAGAAATTGCTAAGTCATAGGGATGGTGAAGCATAGGCATTTTTAAAAAGTTCCCCAAGTGATTTTAATGAGTAACTTAAGTTTAAAACCAAAATCTAACATAAAAATAATTCCATGAGAATAAGGGCTTTCTGAGAACATATGGTCCAAGGTGACCTCAACAGCTCAAAGCCCACCCTGCCCTGCAAAGTGTGGCCAAAACAAAAGCAATAGGAGACTAGCTATATTCCATAGAGACAACATCTCATACTGGGGCTGGTATGCTTTGAGGGGTGGAACTGGTTATATTAACAGTGTACAAAAGGTTAAACATAAATAATTAATCATTTCTTCAGCACTTATTTCTTATTAAAACAAAGATTCCTTCAATTTGTCATCACGGTATCACAGAGAAATAAATATATTTCCACCACATTTTGAAAGTATATATAAAATGGCCTAAGCTAGATATAGTTATGGAACCTTACAAAAGGTTTCCACTCCCCACTACCTACCTTAATAAAGAGGAAGCCTGATGCTGTTATAAAAGCACACATGCAATTCCAGTACTTGCTCCACCACAATAAGTAGCATGTTAAACTTTTATTGATGCACATAAATGCAATATTTTAAATGTGAAACTTAACCACACAGCCCACCTCTGAGTAAACTGAAATCTTCCTATGATGGTATTGTGCATTTCAAATAGTTAATTTATAAGTGAGTCCCATGACAGCAATCTGGATAGGCCATTTTAGGAATGTAAAAATATCTTTAAGTGGAGTTCACAATAGACTTCCCACTCATTTTTAAAAATCCTGTTCAAAAGAAAATAGGGTGTTCCGGCAGCCTTTAGTCCAAGCGTACTTGTTGATTCATTTCCTGTCTTCAAATCTGTGTACACAGTAAAATTAAAAAAATATATCTCTAAAGCTTCAGATTGTCTTAGCACTTGACTTTATTTGTATTTTGAAAGCAAGAGAGCACTGTGACTTAAAGAATGGGTTTTAATCAAGGAGAACTTCACAGAATGACCATTCTTAGGGTTGCTTTTAGAGAAACGATTGTTTTCATTTTGAAAGAAAGAAAAGAATTGCAAAACTTGGTGGCCATTAGAAAAGGGGACTTAAAAATGTTTAAGAGGGGACAAATAGAATATTTTTCTTTCATAATTAAAGTTTCATTGGAATGGAAATTACTAGAAACATTATCCAAGTTTTTTTAATAAGAATGGCAGTGGCCTGATTCATCATTTTTAATTTTTCCCAATTCAGGTTATTCTGAATGCTACTCCAAAAGAAATTAATTCACCCATCCTTCTGCTCTGTCCTTTCCAGAAACAACTGTCATCATGTCCTTAGAGGAAGCCTGATAAATATAAGATTTGTATGACTCTGGATATTATTTGAGATATATGTTTGCCAAAAAACTGTAGTGGCTTTCTCTACCACTGACTAATACTGATTCATTCCACAGTAACTCAATTGTATATGACAACAAATATTCTCACATAAAGAAGTAAAGTGCAGACCACATGCAATAAAGCATGTGTTCTATGGCCCTGCTATTTCTTGAACTACTGCTCAGTGATACAGTGCATGATAGATTTTGAAATCATCTGTTATTTGGTAACAAACTTGCATTTTTTTCAATGCAAATGACAAATGTTTGTAATCTACTTAGAGATAATGTCTGGAAAGCATTTGAGCTAACCGAGTAGTGCAGTTCTGGTGCCCTTAACAATTGGTTAAGCTCTAAAGATGTTGTAACTCATGTTGTCACTGTTTAAATGTTGATAATCAGACAATACCTCTTGTATGTCAGAAGTCTGGAGTTCTGTGTTGTAAAGCCCACCAAGGTTGGATTTTGGTGGGGAAGCATTGTTAAGAATGAAGTTTGATACTTTGCTGCAAATTTGGGTCAGACTGGTCCATTTATTTCCCCAGAGTTGTAGCAAATATAAAGTTTTCATATTATAACTAATAACAATCAATCCCAGGGAACCCAGAAATTCATGCAGTGTGTGATAGTTGATATTATATGTCAATGTGACTGGATCATAGAGTGCTCAGATATGGCTTCAATGTTATTTCTGGGTGTGTCTGTGAAGGTGTCTTCAGGTGAGATTAGCATTTGACTTGGCAGACTGAGTAAAGCCAAGTGCTTTTGTGAGTGGATACCATCCTATCTCTTAAGGACCTAAACAAAACAAAAAGGTAGGCAAAGAGAAAATTCACTCTCTCTGGCTGTTGAGATTGGACAGTGGTCTTCTACCCTCGGAATGGGACTTACACTGCTAGCACTCTGGTCTTTAGGCCTTCGGGCTTCAACTAGAAATATCCGACAAGCTTTCCTGGTTCTCCAGCTTAAGAGATCACATCATGGGACTTCTCAGCCTCTACAATCACATGAGCCATTCCTTACAATAAAGTTCATATATATCTACATATACCAACACACATAGACATAGAAATAGCTATGTATCTATGTATCTATCTTTTTATATATGAAGAAATTATATAATCATAACTGTAACATTACATTATATTATAATAGCTATAGTGTTTATAATATATATGGAAGAGACTATAAGTATTATTATATAATACATAATTATAACTATATGATAATTATATTAAAGTAATTATACTATATATAATAAAGAAAAGATTATAAAGATTCATATATATGAGGGCTATCTGGAAAAAATACAGCCATAAATGCCTGTATTTTATATTACATGGCTGGATACTATATCTGAACAGCCCTTGGATTTAATATCAAGTAATGGGGACTTTTAGACAAAAAAATATTTAAATAGTGTGGCTAGGGAAGAACTCACAGTAACAAAAGAGCAAACTCAGCAAGTATCTGAGTGAAGAGCATTCCAGACAAAGACCCAGAGCTGGTGTGGAGTAGCTAAGTTCAAGGAATAGTATGAAGACCAACCTAGGATTTAATTAGATCATCTAGCCCCTACATGGTGAGCAAGCTGTGGGGCAAGGGCAGAAACAGATGAGAGAGGACGCTGCCTCGAACCAGGTGAAAGCAATATAGAAAGGGGAACGTGATTAGAACCTGGATATGTGCTGAAGGCAGAGCAAGTACGATTTGGTAACAGAGCAAATACAGGGTATGAAAGAGAGAAAGCAAAGATGACTCCAAATCTGTAGCCTGAGCCACAGAAATCATGGGGGTGCCATGCACTGAGAAGGTCTGGAGGAAACTAAGAGTCTAGTTTGGGAGCTGTCTTTGCAAAGTTTATTAGACATTCCAAGTGGAGATGGGGAGTACGCAGCAGGGTATGAGACTCTGGAATTCAAGTGAAACATTTCCAGGCTGGAAAGAATTTAAAATGAATCTTTAGAAAAGTATCAGAAAAGAGGGACGGCCAGACAACGGAAACTGGCAAATGTTCTTGTAAATTTTAAAAGGGGGGAAGAGGGTGGGAAAATGATAGACCAATAAACTTAAATACAAATTTCTGACTGGATTATTGGACAAGTTGAGAGCACTAAGGGAAAAAAATACTAATTCGTTGATGGATTTGAGCCAGATGAAGTCACTTTGTCTTCAGAGTAAGTCTTCTATAGGTGTTCTTTTTAGTATACAGTGAAGATGAGGGAATAACCAGAGCAGAAAGCATCTTGTTTTCTGCAAAACATGTCAAACTGGTTCAGGCTAACCCAATAAATAAAAAATAAGACAAAAAACCATGAGCTGAACATTAAGCATATAGACTGCTAATTACTGGATTCATGTCCATCATTAGGAAAGTACCTAGTGATAATTCCATTGAGCCATGCACTTATGAGCTTGCCTATATACATGCGCATATATAAGATTATTTGGTTTTGCTTTTTTTTTTTCAAATAAATATTTTGGATGAAGAGACAAGAGGCTTGGTTGAAAAATATGAAGCCTCAGAGGATAAGAGAGATGTTTATGAGACATGAAATTCTGGTTTATAAGATTTCAAAATAAAATTTGGATTACAGACTAAAGCTGATCCCTTTGTTTCACATCTTCTACCAGGTACATACTTCTAAATGTCTACAAATACTGTTAAGGTTATAAAGTTTCTTCTGCGAGTAATGGAAATTTCCAAAATTAGACAGTGGTAATGGCTACACAATTCTGTGAATATAATGAAAACCCCTGAATTACAAATTTTGAGTGACTGAATTGTATGGTATATAAATTATATGTCAATAAAAATAATTTTAAATGTCTATAAGACCTGGTAGAAAATAAACAAAAATACATGAGGTGAATCACTTTATATGATTTCAACACATTTGGCTAGAAACATTCAGCCATTTCAATTTTTTGTTTTCTGTCATTTGCTAGAGATGTAGTTTCTGCTAAGTATATCTGAATAATGAAAGACATAATCTGCAACTGCAAAGGTGAGCAGTAACTATAATAATACTCAGCCTCAGTGTCAGGAGACAACAGAGAGCAGAGGGGATTAATGAATGGAAGGGGTGACCACCCACCACAAGAGAGGCTGCTGGGCCTTAGTGCCAGTTCCTTTGCATTTTCAAGAAAACCTTCAAATCCAGATTTTTATGTGAAATCTCCACATTTTTAAAAGTCTGCTCTAATCTTCTGGAAAAAAATATATTTTGTTGGCTCAATATAGCACATCTGCAGGTTGCAGCTGAACTGTTGTGTACTGCCAGCTTGTAGCCATATTTTGACACATAGTCAAAGAAAGAAAATCATGTATTCATATTTAAATCCACTCCTACTCTGACCAGGTATTTTAAAAATCTCAGTATCAGGAGTTAAAACATCGGGATTGTTTTTTGAAAACTATTCTCACCCTGTGCTCCTAGGCTGGTAGCCACTTCTACTTAGATGGCAAATAAAAGCATTACACAACTCGCAGTGTGTCTATTGCACATAAGTGAATACAAGCACATAAGATTAAACATGTAATAAAAAGTTAATATTTCATCTGAATTACTATTTTCTAAAATAAAGGTGGTCTGTATCATGTGTTCAGATTTGTGTTTAGCGACATTTTAAATTTCGTGAAACTATTTTCAGGTAGTCACTAACAATACGTGATCCCATGGCAAACATCTATTTTGTTAAAATCTATGTGCAAAATAACTTTGGAAGAAAGGGAATACTGTTTTAATATAAAATTTTGTTTCATGAATTGGACTAAAGAAATTTCTTTTTCTTTCTGACATGATCGTACTTGAACTTCTCCAGCAATTTCATCAAACGTATTTTTAACTTTAACAAACAGTGAGCTTTCATGTATTCCTGTTTGACATAATGAAACTGTGTAACTCCCACAGCTTTCTACTTTTTTGATATTATATAAGAACCCTATAATTTTATATGCCAGAGAAGAGAGAGCACCTGAGAATAAATGCCTATTCAAACTTATAAGCAGTATCTGAAGATGCACTGTGCATTTCTGAATTAACCTGAGGTCAAAATTCACAAGAAAACAAGAGATGCTCAAACAACTTGACTGAAATAAATATGCTTTTCTGATTATACTTTCTATTTCAAGTTTTTTTAAAAATCGTTATCATTAGTCCTATGGGATCTGTCAAAGCGTCCATATTTAAAACACTAGCCCTGGGTTTCCTAACTTCAAAGATTTGAATAATTGAAACTAAGTGTTGAAAGAATAGAAAAATGGCATTTGAAACATAAACAAATGTTTCTAATTACTGTTATCTGGATCATGAGCTACCATATAAAACTTTTTAAATTACTAAACTAAGTGAAGTAGACATGGTTCCCCAGGATGCCATTTTTCAATGAAGAAGGTAAAGTAACAAGAGTAACAGTGTTATTTATAAGAAAAGCTTTTTACAGTTCAGAAATTTCATAAAGCAAGCTTTATCAAACTTGACAGGGATAAAGGAGATACTAAAAAATAACCTATTAAGGAAAAATTCTAAACAACAGATACAGATTGGCCATCCAAATTAATTTCTGCCTTTCCAGGTTGTCACTGAAGTTGAAATATGGTAAGAAATCTTAGCCTTTCCAATTCCTTTCTAGCTCTCTAATAATAAAATATTTATTATTCTTAAAATTGGAAGAGAGTCTGCACTGCTCAGCAAAACATCATCAGTAATCCTCCGCCTGTGTGCATGTACGTACAGCCATTTGACAATGCAAGGACCTCCCAGACACACTTCCATCCAGTATGTGACAACACTGAGTGCTAGGTTTGTGAGTCTTGACAGACAATTTAACCATGATGCATTCGCCTAAAATTAAGGACAAAATCAACAGTAGCTAGGACTCCATAAATAAATCACAAAACACAGAGTTCAGCCTGCACGGCCCTCACCAAGTAATAGAAATTTTGCTTGGAACAAAGTGAAGAAGATCTTTTTCTGTTAACAGGTGTTACCTGGTTATTTTGCAATGTAGTTAGTACAAAAGAGGCAAGATAAATCTTTAAGTCTTTCCTTTTACAACTATTATTTTCAATAACTAGTTGGTGCCCTAATTACTTCCAGTGGTGTTCAATGAGTATTTATTTTTTTTCGCTCTATCTTTTCTTATATATCATGAGCTCACAGATTTTTATATATTCAATGTTTCCATCAATTGAACTTATTATTCCTTATGATGCTTAAATTGTGCCACATTTACTGAATAAGAGATCCTTCCTATTGACTCCTGTATCCATTTGACAAGACTCGCTAGTCTTTGATAGCTTTTTTGCTTCCTGGTGCAACAAAGTGTTTCAGGTTCATCTTGTTTATTTCCTGTTTCAGACCTATATCCTCCAACGTTCTAAGAATCATGAGAAGGCCATAATCTGGATATTGCAAATAGCCTTATTCTTGCACCTTTTCCCTTTTAAATCAGCTTTAAAATTAAATAAAATTCCTTTTAAGCTTTATTAAGATTTCAAAAAACTCATTACTAATCTGGGAAGTATTGAAATGTTGATTTTATTGAACTGTCCTATCTAGGAATATAGAACTACCTTCTTTACTCTTCTTTTAATGTCTTCTAGGAATACATCATCACTTTCATTTAGAGGTATTAACAGTTTGTTCCTAAGAATTTTATGGATTTGTTTCATAATTCATGGTTTATTATAATCTTACTCTAAACCTAATCACTTCTAAGAGCTTTTCAGTTAAATTTCTTAGATTTAACTGTAGATTTAACTGTAAACAATCAAATGTTTAAGAAAACAAGTTGTTTTTTTCTTCTTTCTATTATTTACATACAATTTCTTTTTCATATGTTATTAACTAAGACAACAGTACCCAACCTTTTGACTTCCCTGGAAGAAGAACAATTGTCTCGGGCCACACATAAAATACACTGACACTAGCAATAGCTGATGAGCTTTAAAAAATGTCACACAAAAATATTTCATAATGTCTTAAGAATTTGTTTGGGCTGCATTTAAAACTGTCCAGGACTGCAGTTTGGACATGGCTGACCTAAGACCTCCTGTCCAATATTTAATAATGGTGGTATTACACCAATCTGCTGTGTTTTATTACAGACTTTTATAAGAATGATTCCTTCTCACTTCATCATTATATGAGATGCATGATACAGGTTTCTTAAAATATATTTTATAAAGTTAAGGAAGTTTATCTTTATTCCTAACTTGCTAAGATTTATCAGAGAAAAGGACAAAAAGATTTTCCAATACCTGTTGAATTGATTATATCATTTTACTTTTAATCTATTAATGTAGAAAATTACATCACCAAATTCTAGAAAGTATATAACCCTTCACTCCTAGATTAACCCCCATTTAGTTTTTCAAAGGTATTGGTAAAGATCATGAACAGTATTATTTTTAATCTTTTGTAATTCCCTTATTCTATTGTTCTTTTTACATGTTTTTGAGTAGAATGATTCATTCATTATTTCCAATCATTCTTTTACTCTAATAAATGTATTGAAGAATATATATTTTCTTCTTAAGAACACTCTAGCAATACCCTAAAAGTACATGATATACAATGCATTCATTATCATTCATTTCTAAACAGTCTATAATTTCATCATGTCTCTTTTCTTTAACCTGAATTTTCAGAAGAACATTTTAAATTTCCCAGTTGATAGGTTTTGTTTGTTCTTTAGATTTTTATGTTATCTTATTGCACTGAGATTAAGAAACAGTCAGAATGGTTTCTACCTTGAGGAATTTATTAAAATTTTCTTCGCAATGCAATCAAATCCATGGTTTTCCCCATATTTTAAAATTACTCTTTGTCTATGTTTTCATTTTAATTATCATATCTTCATTTACTGATCCTCAGCTCATATAGTTTTCTCATTTAAATCCATAAGTCTTCCATAACCTTCCATGCAAAAACCGTGATAACATTTATGATTACAACTACTAGATTGTGGACTAAAGCTAATGCCTCCTTTTTACTTTCTGCTTTTCATCATTAAGAAATCTACTCCACCCCTACTAAGTCACATACTCCAGGTATTTTAATTAAATTCTGGGACGGCTGATTTGGTATGCAGACAATGCAGAGTGTGACATGCAAATCATCACTCCACTGGGTTTAGGGGTTGTTTCTGGTGCTCTTAACTCAAATGAATATATAAAAATCTGTGAGCTCATCATATATAAGACAAAGAAAGAATCAAAAAGAAAAAAAATACTTTTTAACACCACTAGAAATACTATAGACTCTTAGTTAACCAAAACTCAAGCAACTGGCACTCTCAAGTAATCGGCAAAAAAAAAAAAATCTTGCTGGTTGCTTGAGTTCTGGTTAATGGAAAGTGTACTTACACATATCTGGCATCTACCAACCCCCATGGGTGCCAGTTATCTGAGAGTCCACCGTAATTAGGGCACCACTAATTATTGCACACACATAGGTACATAGATTCACACACAATTCAATCTATGCAATTTTTGTCCTATCAAAGATAAAGATGTAGTATTGTTCCATAAAGAACATCATACCACAGCATAAAAATATATAAATTAAGCAGAAACAATAGTTCTGCATTAGAAAGAATGAAATATCTCTGCTACAAAAAGATCAAAACATACATCAGAACTGCAAGGTGCTATAGTCAAATAATTTGAATTACTAACACTGATAGATTATTTTCAGAAAAGGATAGTTTGAATAATGATGCTTCCTTAAGAAGGTCCTGAGAAATAAAGCATATTTTCAGCTTCTTCACTCTTTAATCTTCATATTCTATTGATCTCAAGCAACTGGAAGAAATTGTGTGAAAGACTGATACCATATTTTTTATGTAATACTTTTCCTTATCTTCCCTCCACTAAATCTGTATCCTCTAGATGAACAGAAAAGCCAAATTCTTCTCCATCAACCTAACTAACACCATTCTTTCTGCTCTGATGATTCCCTAAGAATACACCCCATCAATATTGCAGGCCCATTTAAGCTTCTTTCAGGGGTTTTTCTATATAAAGGGCCTGTTTTGACTCATGTTACAGACTTTCCTAAAATCTTTCAATGGTTCACATACTCCAGATAGTCAGTATTTGGCCTCCATGAGCCTTGTGCCTCTTGCTAAGCAGCTCCAAGCCCCAAAACTAGCAGCAGCCAGCCTTGGTTAGCAGCTTAGAATCTCTCAGGGGACTTCCAAGTCTAGCACAAGTGGCAAATATATGAAGACCACTTTGTAACTCATACCAAGTGGCCCTGGGGAGGGCCCATGCAGCAGCTGACCTTGGTCTGCACTAGAGCTCTTCCCAAGAGGCCCCAGAATCAACACACACACTGGTCAGCTTCAGACCACACTAGATCCCCACTCAACTAGCTCCACAAACAACATACCTAAAGGGCAGACTGGGTAGGCAACAGAGCCCTGCTAAAGTGAATCCTGCTCTGCAGGGTCAGCATGTGCACAACAGCTTCTGCACTGTCGCCACAGCCAGCCCTCAAAACCAATCAACTTCAGGGTCAAACCCTCCCATGGACGTGCTAACAGCAATCAAGGTTCCTCTGCAAGAGGGAACACACCACCACACAAGGGGCACCTCTGTAGCACCTGACTCCAGTAACCAGGGAGACTGTGTCACTGGGCATCACAGGATACCTACTACATTAGGACACTCTGCCAAGATATAGCAGCTAAAACACAGGGAGGCAGCCAAAATGGGGAGACAAAGAAACACATTCAAATGAAAGAACAAGAACAAAGCTCCAGAAAAAGAACTAAACAAAATGGAGACAAAAATCTACCAAAGGCAGACCTCAAAACACCAGTTATAAAGATACTTAATGATCTCAGCAAGAACTTCAACAGAGATAGAAAACATAAAGATAGATAGAACATAAGAAAGGACCAGTCACAAATAAAGAAAACAGTAAATGAAAAACAGAATACATTAGAGGGAATCAACAGATTAGATGAAGTAGAGGATCGATTCAGTAATTTGGAACATAAGGCAGCAGAAACAAACCAGTCAGAACTGCAAAAGGAAAAAAAAAATCCAAAAAAATGAGGATAGTTTAAGGGGACTCTGGGACAACATCAAGCATACCAACATTCACATTACAAGAGTACCAGAAGGAGAAGAGAGAGAGAGCAAGGAATTGAAAACACATTTGAAGAAATAATAAAGGAAAACTTCTCTAACCTGGTAAAGGAAATACATGCACAAGCCCAGGAAGCACAGAGCCTCAAACAAGATGAACCCCAAAAGGCCCACACCAAGACACTTCCTAACTAAAATGCAAAAGCTTAAGAACAAAGAGAATCTTAAAACCTGCAAGAGAAAAGCAATTAGTTACCTACAAGACTATCCAGTGATTTCTCAACAGCAACTCTGCAGGCCAAAAAAGACTGGCAGTAAATATTCAAAGTGATGAAAAGCAAGGACCCTATCCAGCAAAGCTATTACTTAAAATCAAAAGACAAATAAATAGCTTCTCAGACAAGAAAAAGCTAAAGGAGTTCATCACTAGCAAAGCAGTATTGTAAGACATGTTAAAGGGACTTCTGTAAGAGGAAGAAGAAGAAAAAAATAAAAAATATGAATAATGGTTAAAAACTACTTATCTATCAACAATGCAAATTAATTAAATGCTGCAATAAAAAGATACCATGAATGGGGAAGAAAACAAGGGCCTTACATATGCTGCCGACAAAAGACTTAAGTCAGATCAAAGATACAGAGACTGAAAACAAAAAAATAAAAAAAGATGTTTCATGAAAATGGAAACAAAAAAAGCTTTGGTAGCAATACATGTATCAGACAAAATAGACTTTAAAATAAAGAGATAAAGAAGAACCCAGTAATCTCACTTCTGGGTGTTCACCTGAAGAAATCCAAAACACTACTTTAAAGGAACATATGAATCCATATATTCATTGCAGCATTATTTACAATAGCTAAGATATGGAAGCAATGAAAGTACTCAACAATAGATAAATGGTTAAAAAAGAAATGATACACACACACACACACACACACACACACACACACACACACACACTGGACTATTACTCAGCCATAAAAAGGAATGAAATTTTGCCATGTGCAACAACCTCGATGGACCTAAAGCAGTAGTGTCCAACCTTTTGGCATCCCTGGGTCACAACGGAAGAATTGTCTTGGGCTGCACATAAAATATACTGACACTAACGATAGCTGAACAGCTAAAAGTTCGCAAAAATATCTCATAATGTTTTAAGAATTTGTGTTAGATGAATTGACCTTGAGACCATTATGCAAAACAAAATAAGCCAGACAGAAAAAAAACCAAGAACCATATGATTTCACACACATACAGAACACAAAGATGAAAGCAACAAAGAAATAAAAACTCATGGACACAATCAATAGTTTAGTGGTTAGTGGTTGTGTGAGGGCATGGGGAAAAGTGGGTGGGAGAGAAGGAACAGGGTCTCAAATATATGATGATGGAAAAAGAACTGACTCTGGATGATGAACATATAACACAACACATAGGTAATGTATTGTAGAATTGTACACCTGGAACCTATATAATTTTTACTAACCAATGTCACCTCAATAAATTTAACAATAAAAAAATTGTGAAAAAAAAAAGAATTTGTGTTGGACCTCATTCAAAGCTGTCCTGGGCCAGAGGTTGGACATGCCTAACCTAAAGGGTATTATGCAGAATGGAGTAAGTCAGAAAGAGAAAGACAAATGCCATATGATTTCACTTATATGTGGAATCTGAAAAACCAAAATAAACAAAACAGAAATAAATTCATAGATACAGAAAACATTTTGATGGTTGTCAGATGGGGAAGGGTTTTGAGGGTGCTTAAAGATGGGGGAAAGACATTAAGAAGTACAAATTGATAGTTACAGAATAGTCATAGGGATGTAAAGTATAGCATAGGGAATACAGTCAATAATATTGTAAAAACTGTATATGATGTTGAAAGGGTACTAGATTTATCTCGCTGATCATTTCATAAGTTATATAAATGTGTAATCACTATGTTGTACACCTGAAGCTAATATAGTATTGTATGTTAACTGTAACTGAAAAGTAAAAAAATTTAAAAAGTCAAAATCTATTTATCTATTTTTTCTTTTATTTTCTTTATCTACTTTCTGTCCATACAGTTTTATCTATTCAGGACATTTCTAAATGGAATCATACAATATATCACCATGTATGTTCTGGCTGCTTTCATTTAGGATAATGTTTTCAAAGTTCACCAATGATGTAGGATGTATCAGCCCTTCATTTATTTTTATGGCTAAATAATATTCCATTGAAAGGATATACCACATTTTTTAATCCATTCATCACTTAATGAACATCTGTTGCTTTCTACTTTTGGCTACAATGAATAATGCTGCTATAAATATTTGTGTACAGGTTTTTGTGTGAACATGTTTTCTCTTGGGTATACACCTAGGAGTAGAATTGTTGGGAAATTCTGAGGAACTACCAATCTCTATTCCAAAGCAGCTATACCATTTCACATTCCCGTCAGAAATATAGGAGAGTTCCAATTTTTCCACACCTTGCCAAAACTTGTTATTGTCTATTTGATTATAGTCATAATAAGGGGTATGAAGTGGTACCTCATGTGGTTTTGATTTGCATTTCCCTAATGACTAATGATGTTGAACATCTTTTCATATGCTTATTGGTCATTTATGTAACTTCTTTGGAAAAAATTCTTTGACCATTTTTTAATTTGATTTCCCCATTTCCTTTTCAGCCTTTGAACTTCAAAGGAAATTCATTCCATATGTCCTTTATTCTTGTTCATTGATGAGTGTTTTTTAGGAACGGTGTTGATAGATTCAAGTTATGTATTTAAAAAACCCACACAAACATCTATTTTTAAAAATTCCTGTTTGGATTGAGAAGTAATAATGATAATGTTCTACCCTGATTATCACCCATATCATATTTAAAACCAAATCTGACTTAAGTGCCCTTGATAATAATAATCAGTGCAAAAATTTAATGAAGTCAAGAAATTTTTGTAGTGAACACTTATTGACACATGATACACAAGGCACTGGAGATGATAAGATGATAAGTGGTATACAATAGTATCTCATCTAATCTTTGCTAAAAATCCTATGATATTATTATTACATGTGCAAATAAGATAAACATGGCCCCTTTCTTCACAAAGTACCATCTACTTTAAAATCAGTAAACATGTTCTTATAAACAGAGTGTCGTAAATGTTAATGAAGGAAGCATCTGGTAAGAAGAGCTGCCTGACCCGAACTTGGTGTTTCAAGTAGGACTTCCGGGAGGAGGATATATGTGCCAAGTCATGAAAGGTGAATAGAAGTTAGCCAGGCAAATGAAAAAAGGACAGAGATGCATATGAATAGTGCAGGTTGCAAGACAAGTAGATGTAAAGGGGCATTGGAAGTAAAACAGAACATTATAATATATTGAAAGAAATGAAGGAAGGTCCATATGCCCATATCCTAGAGTTGAGTAGGGAAAGGAGTAGAACAGAAGGCCATATGGTTAGAGACATGAGCAGAAGATAAATAACTTTTATATACATGTGAGAGGACTTATCCTTGTGCTATTGAAGGGTTTTCTATAGAAGAATGGCATGATCTAATTTAAGTTTTAGAATTTACTAGGGTTGCAAGATGGAGGAGAATAGACAAAAAGGAGACAAGTCTAGAGAACCAATTAGGAAACCATTCCCATGATACACATGGGAGAATGTGGTGACTTAAACTAGGAAATAGTATTTACTAGAAGTCAATAAAACATTCTGATTTATTAGAATTATTCTTCACTCATTTATTCAACTTATATTTATGTGTTTACTAGGTATCAGCTCTGTTCTAGGCACCAGAGATTTTTTTCTAAAAAGAGAGAAAGAGGCGGTCCCCTGGTGGTATAGTGGCTAGGCTTTGGCGCTCTCAACGCTGCAGGCTGGGTTCAATTCCCAGTCAGGGAACCATCAAAAAAAAAAAAAAAAAAAAAAAAAAAAAAAAAAAAAAAAAAAAAAAAAAAAAAAAAAAAAAAAAAAAAAAAAAAAAAAAAAAAAAAAAAAAAAAAAAAAAAAAAAAAAAAAAAAAAAAAAAAAAAGAAAAGAAAGAAAGAAAAGAAAAGAAAAAAAGAAAAGAGAGAGAGAAGAAAGATAACATACCTACCCTTCTGGAACTTACATTCTAGTGGAAAAGAAAAGAAAATAATAGCAAAATATATAATTTATGGCATGCACTATAGATCCAGCATCACCCACTTCTCCCATCAGTTTCTTCCCACATACAACCAAATAATTAACAACTGTCACTTCCAAACTAGATTATATCCACCATTTTAGACATTTTTTGTGACATATGGGGCTTAACTCCCTGCTTGGTTATGAAGGTCATCAGTTAATTACTTCATGATATTAGTAACTTTCCCTGGATTCCATATTATAGCCTGTTTCTATGGGCTTCCTGAAAGTTGATGTATCTACCTACACCTGTTGCTTATATATCATCAAAAAAGCAAACCCTGGGATACATCTTTCAGACTGACAGATCACTGACATATGACATCCTGAACAATCTGGCTTTGGATATTTCAATCTTCTTTAACTAACTACTCATCACTTCTGATTACAGCTTCAGTTGACCATTAAAGGTAAATTTGCCTTTAATGGTCAATCTTACATTTAGGGACTCACCTCTTATCCAAGATACAGAAGTCGCTTAGTAAGTATTGTTAGTCATTCTAGTATGTTTATTGTTTCTATCTAATGTATTAACACACAGCAATACCCTTTTCAAGCAAGTAAGATGACATTAGGAAGCATAATTTAATGAGATCACTAAATCAAATACCCAAATAATCTTTAGACAAGTGGGTATTTGAAGGAACTATGAAAACATATCCTAGTTATAAAATGAATAGGTTTGAAGATCTAATGTATTAATGTCGACTATAATGTCGATCTAATGTAACGTGACGACTATAGTTGATAACACTGTGCTGTATAATTGAAATTTACTAACAGAGTAGAACTTAAGTGTTTTAAATAAATAAATAATAAATAAGGTGATGAATATGTCAATTAACTTAATGGAGGAAACTCACAATGTAGACATATCAAATCATCATGTTCTGTACATCAAATATCTTATAATTTTGTCTATTTTATCTCAATAAAGCTGAAAAATACAATGTGAAAAAATAAAACATCCTATAAAGGAAACTTTGTAGTGTTAAATATTTAAAGGATGACAAACTTAAATGACCTAGAGAGCTGAAATAATTACTAGGGTTTGAATCTTGCAAGAGTGTTTCAGTGATTGCATGAATATTGTTGTAAGTGCATATTCATTTGAAATTTTTTAAAAAGTAGTTTCAAAATTTGTATGGTGGCCATGATGTTAATAAGAGATTTGTCTATTAGTCTCAGTAAGGTAAAGACTCAAAGCATCTTTAGAAATTATAACATTCATTAAAAAAAAAAAAAACTATGGGTCTTTAAATCAAGATAAAGTTACAATCAATCCTTCTACAGCAAGATAGTAAAAACATATACTGTATATATTCCAAGATATACTTTTACACAGCTTATCTTTTACCACAGTATCGTGTTGTTTCTTCAGTTTTCACTATAATACTTGAAAATTATTTTAAGCAAAATTTCTTTTTTATGACAAATTCAAATCTAAAGATAAGAGAATCTTTACCCATTGATTAGCATCTGCTTCAGTAGTAGATTAGTTATGGAGTGAAGAAACTCCATAAGAGTTAGTTTATTCAGTACACAGAGTATGCTTTATCACTTACGAAAGACATGAATTTTATTTCCCTAAATAAATGAGAAAAATCTAAAAGTGTAAATGATTATGTGTATCATAGCCTTTGCTGGCTGAGAATCACATCCACTTAACCACATCAGCAGAATTCCCATTTATAAGGTTTTAAAACTCACCATATAAAACGATAAATGCAAGGAGAGGACTAACAAATTATAAAACAGGATAAAAGAAGAGAGTTGGAAAGGGGAAAGAATTTTCAGATTTATGGTATTCTCTAACTTTAGTGGGATGGTTGCTATATTAGAGTTCTCCAGAGAAAAAGAACCAATAGGATGGAAGATATACAATTATGGAGGCTAACAAGTCCCAAGATCAGCAGTCAGCAAGCAGGAGAGCCAATGATACACTGGTGGTGCCAAAAAAATGTATACACATTTTAAGAGATATCTATGTACTACTTTTTGAAGTTCAATTGAATTACAGTAGCAATGACATCTACTCAAAAGATGGCTTTAATCAAATAAATGCTAGCGTCACCTAGTGACAGGCAGGCATGACAGTCAAAGACAATGACAGAAGCATGGTTGTCATTTGAGGAGCGCAAGACTACTTTGAAGTGGTATCCAAAATTTGAGAATGTTGTTTGAGTTTCCCCCACATCTTCCTGACTTAACACCCCTTGACTTCTACCTACTGGGGACCTTAAAGGATGTCTTGTAGCATAGTAAAGCAGCTACAAAGGCAGTACTTCAGGAAGAAACTGAAATGGCACGCACAGCAATACAAGTGGACACTTTGGTCTAAGTTGCTCAAGTAGTAGTTCAACATAATCAGAAGAGTCTGGATGCTGATGATAACCACTTTGAGTACCTCAAGTCAAACATGACTTGTATTCATCTTTAGTTATCAGTATATATCGAGTATTACAATTTTAATACTGGTTTATTTTTCCTTTCTTAAATTGTGTATACATTTTTTGGCACCTTCTGAATACAGTTCCAGTCCTACTCTGAATGCAGGAGAAGACAGATGTCATATCATATTTAAATACAAATCCAGCTTAAAGGTAAGCAGACTGTCCTCTTTTAGTCTGTCTTTTTTGTTCTAATCAGGCCCACAAGGGATTGGATGAGGCCCACACACACTGGGGAGGGCACTCTGCTTTAATCAGTCTATTGATTCAAATGTCTCTTATCCAGAAACTCCCTCACAGGCACACCCATAATAATGCTTAGCCAAATACCTGGGCACCCATGGCCCTATCAAACTGACATATAAAAGTAATCATCATGGTATTTACAACTATCTCTTTAAACTGTACATGTACATGTGTGTATTCTGTTTAGAAAAGCTGAACTCAAAATTATTACTACAAGGTCAAACAATTAATTTCATAAACTCATCTTAGAAAAGTGCTACAAACTCATCTTAGAAAAAATGCTACATTCCTCATTGCTAAATATCACTAGGGTTACATTTGAAATACTCCCCTTGGGAAGCTATGCACCGATGCCAGCGCCTCGTCCACCCATCAATGCCATTTTGGAACTCTTTGTCTGGAATGGCCATCAGATCCGTCATACTCAAAATCTGACAATTACATTTACAAACTTGCCACCAAGCGCTTACACTGGCAGCACTGTAAAAACAACTAGGTAACACCAATGTAAGTGCACGGTGGCAAGTTCGCAAATGTAATTGTCAGATTTGGGGTACGATGACAGCTGTGATGGCCATTCCAGAAAAAGAGTTCCACAATTGCTTTGAAGGGTAGACTAGGCAATGGCATCAGTGCACAGCTTCCCAAGGGGACTACTTTGAAGGTGACTGCAGTGATATTCAGCAATGAGATACAGTACTTTTTCTAAGATGAGTTTGTGAAATTAATTGCCTGACGTAGTGACAAGTGACATTCGAATTTTTGCTATCAAATGTAGTAAAAAAAAAAAAAAAAAAGAATTTTAAATACAGGCCAGAATGGATTGGCATGAAATATTTAAATGTATTGAAAGCAAGGTCCTATTGCCAAGATTATTCTATTCAGCAAAGCTATCATTTAGAATCAAAAGACAGATAAAGAGCTTCTCAGACAAGAAATAGCTAAAGGAGTTCATCACCACCAAACAAGTATTACAAGAAATGTTAAAGGAGCTTCTTTAAGAAGAAGAAGAAAGGTAAAAAACATAAATAATAAGATGGCAATAACATATCTATCAATAATTACTTTCAATGTAAATGGATTAAATGCTCCAATCAAAATACACTGGGTGGCTGAATAAATAAAAAAAAACAAGACTCTTACATATACTGCCTACAATAGACTCACTCCAGAAAGAATGACACACAGAGACTTAAAGTAGAGGAATGGAAATTGATATTTCATAATGAAAACAAATAAACAAAAAAGCTGGAGTAGCAATATATATTCCAGTCAAAACAGACTTTAAAACAAAGGCTATAATAAGAGACAAAATAAGACCTAGTAATCCAACTCCTGGATATTTATCTGAAAAAACCCAAAACACTACTTTGAAGAGACATGTACATCCATATATTCATTGAAGCATTATTGACAATAGCCAAGACATCGCAGCAACCTGGGTGTCCATCAATGGATGAATAGATAAAGAAGAGACAGTGTGTGTGTGTGTGTGTGTGTGTGTGTGTGTCAATTTCACACACACACACACACACACACACACACATACACACAAATGGAATCTTACTCAGGAATAAAAAGGAATGAAATCTTGCCATGTGCAACAACCTGGATGGACCCAGAGGGCACTTTGCTGAGTGAAGTAAGTCATACAGAGAAACACAAATGCCATATGATTTCACTTAAATATGGACTCTAAAGAACAAAATAAACAAATAAACAGAAACAGACGCAAACTTATAGATACAGAGAACATTTTGATGGTTGCCAGATGGAAGGGTGGTTGGGGATATGAGTGAAAAAGGGAAGCAATTAAAAAGTACAAATTGGAGTTACAAAACAGTAATAGGGATGTAAAGTATAGCATAAGGAATATGATCATTATTATTGTAATAACTATGTATGGTGCCAGACGGGTACTAGATATATCAGGGGGATCATCTTGTAAGATATATAAATGTCTAATCACTATGTTGTACACCTGAAACTAATATAATATTGTATGCCAATTGTAACTGAAAACTTAAAAACTATTTAAAAAATAAAATATGAAGAAATAAGCACCTAAAATTGGGTTTTGAATAAATAAATGAAGAAGAGACAAATCTTTCTTCCAGAATAATTCAATTTAATATATGTAGTTACATCCACTTCCAGAGGGTAGTATTTGTCTTTCTCTCCTTGATACAGGATTAGATTCAGTTACAGAATAAGGAAAGGAAAAAATAGTAAGCTTACAATGAAGAAACCTGGCCAATACCACCTAACCAATTGACGAAGTTTAACATCATCAATGAAGTTGTATCAATATCATGTACCCTTAATGTGATGCAATGAGATACTAAAAACTTATGTATCTGTGGTATTCTTTTAACCAAACATTCTTAACCCCAGTTTAACCATGAAAATAATATCCGATAAACCCTAATTGGAGACATTGTACAGAATTCCTGGCATGTACCTGTTCTATCTTCCTCAAAATTGTCAAGGTCATGAAAAACAAGGAAGTTGGAGAAAATGCTGCAGACCAGAGGAGACTGGAGAAATATACAATTAAATGCAATGTGGTATTCTAGATTGGGCCCTGAAGCAGAAATAGAATACTAACGGGAAAAAAGCTATTGTTAAAATGATGTACCGATGTTGATTTTCCAGTTTTGATAAATGTACCATGACAATGCAAGAAGATAACCTTAGAGAAAAGTAAATACGGGTGAGGTGAACTCTATTATCTTTATAACTGTTCTGTTAATATAAAACTATTTAAAAATTAAAAAGTTTATTTAAAAAAACTATCAGGTTTTTACTACTGACTCACTTGCTAGGGTGGTATTATCACCTATGGTGGACAATCTGATTTCAAAGCTGAAAAAATGCATTTGTACTTGTCTCATTTGTTCTGTGTGGTAAATACTCCAAGAGACTAAAAATAGATTTCATTCATTACAGATAGCAAACCAAGAACTCTGCTCAGCCCCAAATGTTTTTAAAAGCATAACAGCAGCAAGAATAGTGACTTATATATGAGATAATCCTGAGGTTGCTGTTAAGCTTGAAGAACAACGAAGTGAATCCAAGTATGCTCAATATATAATTACAAATGGGTTTTAGGTGGAAAAGATAGCATATTAAGGTTATAAAATTAAACATACATTTTACAATAATGTCATACTAACATGTCATAAGGTCTAAAGTATCTTTTAACTTTGGAATTATTTTAATTCTTTAAAACTAAAATTAAAATTTTCCTTTCAAATTGAGATCCATATATGAAGTCTTACGTTGCCAAGCAAAGCATATCCACCATGAACAAACAAGTATATTCACAGTGACTGCTATCTGTCTGGCAGTGAGCTAATTATTGTACAAATTTTTTTAGAACTATAACATACTGTCCCTGTTCTTTAGTAAAATTAATCTTCCTGAATATGTAAGATAAATGCCTATCAAGTACATTCATTTTAGCAAACTTGCATCTTGCTCTATCATTGCTTTTCATGCCTATTCCACAAGAAATAATTTTTTACAGGGTAGGTCTCACAAATAGAAATTTTTTTTACATGTTGGAAATTCATATGGTGAAAACTCTCATATGGAAGCAACATTAACATATAACCAAATGAATTCAATGTAGACCTTTAAACTCATATAAATACTCAAGTATAAAGGATGGAGCAAACCAATTTCAAACTATCCAACTTTAGTTTCAGAGCAGTGATGTCAAGTCCCTGTGAAGAAACGTGTCTCTGGATAGAGTGCTTCATACCAGATCTTTATTGTTTCCTAATAACTATAATTCCTAAATAACCTGATTGTGGATGGCATAGTAAAACAAGGGGTAGTTTGTCCTTTAGTTCTGGGTTTTATTTTTCAGCATCACAGGATAACTATATGTAGAAATAAATTTTTTCCTCTTCATCTTTTTATTTTTTAATAGAGGACCAACTTCTTGGTTTCACTGAGAATTCTCTATACAGATCTACATTATTCTCAGGATGAACAAATTAATAAATAATGATCAGAACCTCAAAAAATGCTGGTGAAAAAAAAAAGAACACAGAATAAGATGAGAACCAGAGTTAGCCAGAAAATTTTCATTTTCTAGAATCTGAGAAGTTGAAATTGCTTCATAACATGAAAAAGAATTAATTTCAAGCTTGATTCAAGTCTCAATTCTTGTATTAAAATGTATGTAGAAAAGAGATATTTGGTATATTTATGAGTTGACTCTACTTTAAGTCAAAAGTTAACACTGGTAACAGGCAATAGATGTCTTAAAAATAGAAAAGTGGAGGTACAAATACATTCTGGTGTAGTATTGCTCTTTTCAAATACATTTTTCTATTTCATTCCTCGATACTGGTATAATAAATAGTGTTATTGCTGTTTAAGACTTAAAACAGCTGCATTTCTAATTTCAGCAGATTATGAGGGATTTTTATATGGGTTGCATGTTAAAAGCAAATAAATGACATGCCAACCAGCAGAATGAGTGTTCTGGGCAGATGGTGGCATGGCTGAGTTACTGAATAGAAGTGGTATGTGTCACCAATCATGGAACATCTAAAAAGGATATTTGGCAGTTTTTCAAGTGAAGCCCAATCCTTTACCTCAAACAAAAATAATTCATGTTCATGAAGTCTTGAGATAGCCACTCGATAGCCATTCTCCAATTGGCCTTCGTTAACGCAAGCAGACTTCAGTGACTTTATTTCAGCAATTCTGATGGTATACACCATTCCGTTTCCTTCCTTTCCTTCTCTAGGCTATACTGGTGTGTGTGTGTGTGTGTGTGTGTGTGTGTGTGTGTGTGTGTGTGTGTATGTGTGTGTGTGTGTGTTGAGAGAGATATGAATATGGAAACAAAGTATATGTTACAATTTTTCCTTTTACTAAGGGGATTATTGCTGAATAGAAAGAAGGCATTCCAATATGGCCTCATAATGAGAAAGAGAATCCATCCATATAAGATCATGAAATAATCCTGACAGATTAATCAATCTTTGTTCAATACCTTTTAAAATTGCATTAAGAATGTTACTACTTAGATTTCCCCAAAACCCAGAAATGATTTTCCTGAGAATAAACAGAAATATTTTGCCTTTAAAAGCAGGTTTTCCTCTGATTCAAAGTTAATGAGTTATATGGATGAAGTTATATGACTTTTAAAATAAATATTGCAGAATTTACATTCTTAACTACATGTTATCTTTTCTAACTTGGAAATCATCCTTTGTCAATTGCTGGTATTTTATTATATTTTGTATGCTTTTGTAAGCCACTATAAATATTCTTCAGAAAATGTGAGATGAAACAAAGAAATGAAGCCATTTGTAACCTGTACAAATATTCTGTACCCACCATACCATGGTGTAGTAGTATTCTTCCTGACCTATTTCCTTTCTTCTTTCCAATCTACTTATCCTGTCTCCTTCCTTTCAACATGATTTTAGAAGATCCTTATGTCCTAGGTAATTTGTTAGATATTTTCCATCATTATCAATCTTCAATTTGAAGGTGAGAAAACTGGCCTGCAAAGACTTTAGCTGTGTGGCTTTCCCAATGCCACACAGCTAATAAACGGACAGCTGGGAATTGAACTCAAGCAGTTTGGTCCCAGAGTTTGCATGTTTAACCATTAGGGAAGTCTGTGTATCATACAGTGAAATTATGTAAATTAAGAAACACTGATGATATTGCGTATTATGCCAAATACAAAGAATCAGTAATAGTAAAAGTGATACAGTACTGATCTGTACTTGTGAATTCAGATTGGAGAGGCCAAGGCCCAAGGAGGAAGAAAAATGACCTGCCATAAGAGTACACTGTTCATGAAATAGAGTTCTGTTAGGTACTAAAGTCCAAGGAGTTGATCCCATAAGGGAATCATTGGAAAACTAGTGGACAACCTCCTATGAAATCTTGGTAATAAATACGCTATCAAAATTTTCAGGTGTGTTACCTGTAACATCCCTCAATATTTTATATCAAAGAATATTCCAGTAAAAGCATTTCAACAGGATGTGTGTGTGTCTGTGTGCGTGTATGTGCAAGCAGTGCGTGCAAGCAATGCGTTCCAGATCTTCAGCAATAAAATTTGGTTTATCTAGCTGCTCTGTTCAATAGAACATTTTAGATGGTGAAAATGTTCTGTATCAATATGGCAGCCATTAGCTATGTGTCTATGAAACACTTTAAATGTAGTTAGTGTGACTGAGAAACTGCATTTTAATTTTACTTGATTTTAGTTCACTTAAACAGTTAGTGGCTACCATACTCAACAGGGCAGAAGTAGAGGAATGGGTGGATTGCATATCTCTCTGCTGATTCTCACGAAAAGAGCTTCACATATTTTTAACAGATGGACAGAATAAAAACCCAAACTGCTTTATTCTCTAGTTTGAACCTAGAGCACAACAATTTTGTGTTGTACAACTCACCAAAATACTAATTATTTTTTTCAAAGGTTCTGACTTGGAAAATAAAAACCACCGTATCACCTCTGTATAGAACTAAGCCAAGGAAATACCTTTTACAACATACTACTACTGCCTAAAACATTTTTTATATTATGATCAGATTCTGTAACTCATCTATTCAGGTTATCTGTGATGTGTCAAAATCTTCGTTTTTGAGTTGGAGTGTGGTATTTGGAAAGGAGCCCCAAATAATTCAGAGTCAAATCTGATATGGCAGATTAAGAAGTCTTTGTGTTTTATAAACTAATTCATGTAAAAAGGCAAAATAAACAAGCTAACATCTTCCTATATTTTTTAGGATACTGAATATGCAAAGTCCTCTGAGATTCTGTTGTACCATCAAGGACCTAACGTGGTAAGATTTATACACATAAGACTGTTAAATTTCCACTGTAAGAAGCAGATAGGAGAAATTTTTGGTGACATAGAGACCAGAGACGAGATCAAGAAAAATCCTCTTTTGTGTGGTTTTCATTACCTCTGTGTTCTTTTGTTGTTTATCTGGATGAGTTATAATACTGTCCTCAATTAGAGAAGTAATAGATGAAAAAAGAAAGAAAGGAGAAACTATGATTTCTGGCTGGATACCCACTTGCCAGATGGTGAAGAACTAGGCCCTAGGCTAATTCTGTGTGAACAGAGGGGTGTGATAAGTCCCTCTCTGAAAACCACAGTATGTACAGGGACAGAGCTCTATGGAGACTTAAGATTCCAGTTTCCAAGCACTGACTCAGCTTTTCCTACAGATCTTGCCAGCTGACCCTTAGGCACAGACAGCTGTTCTGCTAGATGGATAAATGTGAGGAGTGGGAGGAAAGAGGGAGCAACAGGAAAGGTCAGCCAGCATCTCAGGGTATCAATCCTTGTTCCTTCCAGACACTGAAATAGAAAGGTCAATGCCTAAGGCTAGAGCTTCAGGATCATCACTGAGCTATAATGCAGGTACAGAATACCAAGGTTCAGATGAGGAAATGACAATAAATTGATGAAGGCAAGTGAGATTAGTGTTGGGGGAGGGTAGAACTATCAAAAAGGAGTGACTACTGAATATATTTTAAAAAGAATGCAAGACTATTTGGGAGAAAAGAGCAATGCTTGAGAAAACTGATTTTAAAATGTGAATTGAGTTTGGTAGCAAATGGGGTAACTTGGTCATCGTGAAGAACATAATCCAGGAGTTGATGTAAATAGGAAAACAATTAGTATTCTATGATTTTGGTCTCATTTCTCATGAGAAATGTAAATGACACTGCAACGTTTTAAAAGCAGAACTGGATTTTAAAAAATGAATAATATCTAAAAAATTGGTTTTTGACAATATGTAGAAGATAGCAAGAATCCAGGAAAAAGGGATTAGTCAGATGATATTAATAACTGATTAGGCCAAAGACAGCGAATGGTAGGCACTGAAATTCAATTGCTACAGAATATTTGTAACTTTTGATTATATATAGAGCACCAATTTATTAACTTGTTTGTTGCTTTGTCCATTTTGATAATTCCAGTATCCATTAATTTTCTCAACAGACATTGATTGCATGTGATATGTCAGGTCCTGAAGATTCAATATAAAAATAAACGGCTCCTGTTTCAAGAAATGTACAGTCCAATGGAAGGAAATGTACAGTCCAATGGAAGGAGGTGAGAGAGTTGACTATTTCACATCTGCCTGGCATCTCATGAAATGCTTTATATTTATGCTCATAAAAGCTACAGCCTAAATTTACATTGTAGATATTGCAATTGCTATTTGTCAGGTGATGGATCAAGACTCAGGGAAATGAGGTGATTTACCAAACATTATATAAAAAATAAATAGCAGATCTGGGGCTCAAATACAAGTCTTTGACTAAAAGTCCACTATTTATCAATTTGAAGTTATGTGGCTATAAGCCATAAAATAAACATGATGCATATTTTTGAGTTGATCTATCTCAAGCACTTAGAATAGTGTTTAACATATCATAATTGCTATTTGTCCTTAATCACCATCATTACTGTTTTCATTATTTCTTAATGAACAGCATGGGGAGATATTATTTATTCAAAATTCAGCAAGAGAAATATAATGCAGCAGAATGAAAAATGTGCATAAAATCTTGAAATGAAATAGTCGATAGCATTCTTTTTCCTTTAGGGTTTGTCTTATGCTCCATTTTACCTGGGGAGAATGTCTTCAGTCTGCCTTGACACTTAGGGGTACTAAGAAAAAGAAAGACAGCGAAGCATGCACTATTGTGCCACATCTCCCTAGAGAACCCACTCCACAAAGAGGCAAATTAACAGAGAAAACTATGCAAGTAACTAAGGAGTGCTCCAACCCCCATAGTCCCATTGGGGTTACAGGTGGGGAAAGTTGGGAAACCTATGAAATTATTGCAACTGCCTGCTGTTTGCATTCACTTTTATATATATGAAATATGTGGCACAAAGAAACTATGTAAAACCAGTTTTACTTAAAAGATAAAGACAAAACCAGAATTAATATTAACAATAATAAAAAAAATGCTGAAGGCAAACTTAACACTTAAATCACACTTAGAAGAAAAGAGTAATGACCCATAACCTTGCATTTAAATTTTCCTTGTTACAAAACCACCAACATGGGTAACTGCAACTAAAGTTAGATAGCAATTGGCACCACGCAGCCTAGCATACTTAGATGTCCAAGACCAACTACAAAAAAATATAAATCAAGTGCTAAAGGCCAGGTCTTTTACAATCTTAATTATTCAAGCAGTATTAAGGTTGGGGAAGTGCTTTTCACAATTCATTCTGCTTTCTGAAAACTTGTAAACAAAACTCTATATAATGTGCTCCCGAGGAAGTAATAATGCAGTGATCTATGGTTTTTTGCTTCCACCTATATTTTAGAAGAGGATAAAACACTGCCTAGCAATGTACTGTATCTGAGAGAAATGTATATAACTGGCACAGTGCCATATAAATCAATAATTTATACTTTCTATAAATGAAGAAAAACTCTGCTAGGATTTTATTATCATTTTTCTGGCTTATAATTTTAAAACTTAATCTTACTAGAAAAACATAGTTATAAGGATCTCCTAAATAGAGTGACCCTAAGACACAACTTCACTTTTGATAAGAGTTGTGAAATTATTTGATGAGATCCTATTTAAGCAGGGGCATGGTTACCTTATTATTTCAATATTTGGTATTATAAGTCTATAGAGAAGTGCTTCCAGGGTCTTCTTAACCTGATAACAGTTTGCATAACTATTAAATATTTATTTTTTATAAGAAAGAGGGGAATAATGATTCTATAATTAAAATGGCAATGAAACTTACAGCTCATTGCTGGTTTTGTGGTTATAAATACCATCAATGTTTCCCTGAAATATAAACTGTCTTATTGTAGTACGAATTCTTTCAACAGGTCCTCAAGAATTCCTGTTTACTGGTGTGAAATTGAAGTGGTGTGAACAGTGACTGAACACTTAGATTCAAGCTCTGCCACTACATCTAACCGTTACATGAGGTGGGCCAGTTAAAATTTATATTCCACTTCTTTTAAGACATCTGATTTTGCTAGCTCCCAGGGTCATTGTGAAGAAAACAAAATTACTTAGGTAAAGTGCTCCAAACACTTGTGATATTACATAAACAAAGAGTTTTCTCTTCCTAACTCCTGCTTTTCCATGGCTCAAATATGCCCCTCCAGAAGAGAAAAGTGGCCTATGTGTACAGAGAATAGATATACCCTCTCAGATCATTTGGTTCATGGACTTGACCCAGAGGAGCATCTCCAGTGTGAATGCAGAAACCAAGACACAAAAGATACTGAGAGAAAAAAAAAATTCTGTGATAAAGTGAATTTGGGAAGTGATCTTGGAGAGTAATGCTTCTATCAGCATGCATCAAAGTTTGGAAGAATCCTGCAAAAAATAATTCCTTTAACATTATTTAATCCAACATTTCTCAAAGTTATCAAAACAGGATTCCCTTTTGTGTCATAACCACCATGAACATCACCAGGAAAGGCTGCTGACAATTGTGAGGAGGAAAAGCAAGCATCATAGCTAACATTTATTATACAGTTGTTATGTGTAGAAACTCTCTGAAATGCTCTGCATGAATTAATTTATTTCAATTTTTTAACAGTCTTATGATGTCAGTGCAGATGTTGTCCCCATTTAACAGATGAGGAAATGGGCCATAGAATTATTGAATGTCTTGGCAAAGATGTACGTAGTGAGGAACAAAGAAAGGATATGAACCAAGATGATCTGGCATGGAACTTGTACTCAATAATTATGAATACCAGTATACTTGCAGAGAGAAGAAAACATGGAATCTATCTACTATTAGCACTTCTGTCCAGTAAAACTCTTTTTTGATTAAAACATCAACAAAAAACTGAATCTCAGTTACGAAGGAACTAGTGATACCACAAGCTCAAGAAATCAGTTTTTCGGCCTCTGAGGTCAATACCCAATCCATTTGGCAAACACACTGAACTAAGGATGATGGCAAAATTTGAGATGGGGAAATCCGATCATTCTCAGGTAGCCGTAGCTCTCCTTGGAGTCCTCTTCATTTTTTCATTTTCCATCAACTATATCCAAACAGTTATTTTACCTCTAATTTTTACATCTAATATATTTATTAATCTCTCTACCTCATTTTCAGCTGTCATGGCCAGAGAACAGGCCTACACCCACTTCTGCCTGGGTTATAGCACTAGCTTTCTAATAAGGTTATCATTTCTAAATAGTGGGAAACAAACAGCCATATGTGGAAACAGTGTTTTGCAAAAGTTACAAATAATACAGCATAATTTACTGCAAAAAGTAATGAAAAACCCCAAGAAAAATAAGAATTTTACCATTAATGGAAAAATATTCAATATTTAGCTCTAAGTCTTTAAGATTGTGATTTTATTTGAGAATTCTTATAGCCCTTGTCTATTTTCCATTTAATCACCTTTGAGGTAGATACACACACACAAACACACACACACACACACACACACACACACACAATTATGAGAAATAAAGCCCCAAAATACCCCCCAAAAAACAAAAACTCTTAGAGAGTTGTCATGTGAATGTAGTCCTGTTAATAATTCGCTTTGCTATGGCTAAATTACCAAGCTTTGATAGAGACCAATCATGAAGACTTCAGATAAATTCTATGAAGTTTATTTTATAGTTCAGTACAATACACTGAACTTGACTTTGGCATTAGTAAGAGAAATTTCCATTTGCAGTGTTTTCCTACTTTAGAACAATAGTAACAATGCTAATCCTCTCCTTAACAGATAAAGAAAATTTGCCAGTGGTGGGAGTATGTGTGGTGGGGAACTTCCACGGATTTTTTTTTTTTCCTCTGTAATCCAATCCATTCATCTCTGAGCAATCTTTTCCTGGCTTACTAAATGTATTAGCTTATATAAGCCATGTTTTTCAGAAAGAAAAAAGAGAGAAAAACCACCAAATTAGCCAGGAGCAGCCTGGTCAGTAGTAACAGATGATGAAAGGTCTTAGCAGAAAATGACATAAGCAAGAGAAAATTCCTAATGTTGTCTGAAAAGACAAGAGTATTGAACTTTCTTTAAAATTAAATTTTTCCATATTTTCTCACCTTTTTACTGCTCTCCTATGCCAGAATATGTTCCTATTGTTATAATGTGAGTTAAATACAGAACCAGATTATATTTATGTCAAACTACAAAGTAAAATTTAATTTTTGATGAGGACAAAAAGAAAATTTGGATAAATAAATTTTAACAGTCAAGATAGAGTCTTCAAGAAGACTTTATGTTTTGGAACTGGTCAAAAGGCAACAGAGGGGAACACCCAGGGTTTTGCCCCTCTAACCTCTTTACTCATTGCTGTTTGAATGAAGATAATCCTTGACCACACTTGCAGTAAACGGCACAGATTTGTGGCCAACCATAGCACTCAATGCACTTCAGAGAATAGCTCAGGAATGCATATGTGATCTGAGCCTCCTTGCACCCATGGCCAAAGTGTCTTAGTAGCTATCGTTTGTCTTGCTTCAAATGGCTTCCTGCCCACATCACAGGCACTAGTGTCTTTTCAGGACTGGATGAATGTACTTCAAGGAGACTTAAACTTTAGTTAACTTTTGAGGATATATCTAAAAAGAATATTTTCAAAAATAAGGATTTTTACAAAATTTTGCATACATGATAATTTCTAATATGACAGCCATCCATCAATTAGCCAATGCATATATGTTTATTGAGAAGCTCATGTCTATGGAGCTTGTGGGGAGAAGCTAGAGGCTGTGGGGAGAAGACTGCTGAACAGTGGGAAGGCTAGGTGAAAGATGCATCTGCACTGAGCCACACAAGCAAGAGACTGTGTGTCTAGCAGTCATGTGTGGCTCAGGAAGGGAATGAAAAACAATGGATGGTGAAGTAAGTTAGATTACTGACAGTCTTAAGAGGCCCTTTCAGGGTATAAGAGAATATGAGGTAGTTGAGACTGCATCAAAGTGATGCAAGACATGCACACAGAGGGCCATGTGCTGTGGGGAGAAAAAAAGAAAGGAGAAAATGTAGAACAAAAGGCTAGGGAGGTGGAAACAAGAAATAGGGATGTGTAGTTGGTAGCAATAGACAAAACAGAGGACAGTGCTGCTAAATGGTGACCTCAATGCTGCAGCCATGGTCTGTGGGTGAGGTCAGGTGTGGGTCTATGCTACAGGTGACTGACAACAAACAACAATAACAAGAAATCTGTAGAGTTATAAACATACATGTTAATATCAAACATTACTGGGTGCAGAAAATGGAAAAAAAGAGAAGGAATCTGATGCTGAAATTGTTGCCAAGGCTAAAAGGAAATGAGCCTTCAAGGAAGTATATAATCTTAATGCAATATCATAAATAAGACAACGTAAATTGTGAAATAAGTATCATTGAAACTGGAGGAAGGTAGAACTGGAGGAGGAAAATAACCCAAAAAGGAAATAGGAAACGAGAAGAGAACCATTCCACTCAACTCCTCACCTGAGAGTGGAGGAAAGTGAGCCGCAAGGTCTTCCAGATCGAGGTGAACAGAGCACTACCTCCAGGAGAGCCAGAGTGCAAGGCAAGAAGACAGGGAAGAAGCAACAGGCATTTGATCACAAGAGACTAGGGACCGAAAAAGGGTACTGGAAAGGAGGTAAGAAGTATGGGGTAAAAACCAGGTTGTAATATGGAGAGACTGGAAGTTTAGAAAAATCTTTTTTTAACATATATTGAGAAAATCACAATACTAAGCATTAGAGAGAGAGAGGAGATAGAAGTTTACAAATTTTACAAAGAAGTTTACAGATAAATGCTAGAGATCTAAACATAACCAAATATACATTATCAAGCAAGTTAAAGGTTAAATGACTTTGGGGCAACGGGACTATGTCGAGTGGGAAAAGGGTTCAAAGGCTCCAGGCTCAAAATTGGAACTGGACTGTTACAGAATGGTTCCTTTTAAATACCAAAAAGATAGCTGAGAAGCGTTGGCAAGGCCTTCCTCATCCTGCTGCAGGGGGAGCAGGTGAGTAAAAGGGCTGCCCTTAAATGTCCCCTCAGCTATTGTGGCAGGGAGACAGGAGAGAAGGAACACAAGTGGTGGATGGCAAAAGCAGCAGAGAATGAGCACAAGGAAGTGCTCGGTTACAAAGATGGGAGCGCGAAAGCAGAACACAGTTCCTAGTGCAGCCAGGGCACTTCACAGGGCTGCAGCAGGTAGGTTGGTGTTGGGAATAGCAGGTTTAGCTCACTGACACTGGGAGACAGGCAAACCAACAGTCCTCTCCTCCATAAGCACACCCACACACAGCTTGCATTTGATCTGTCTCCTACTACTCTAATGTGCTTAACAACAAAAGTACTCTGGATAGAAAAATAAATTAGATTTCAAAATTAATTTTTAAAAATGCTCATATATTTCTGGACATTTCCACAAGGAAAAGAAGACTCATAGAAGACATTGTATTAGCTACAATGCAGCCTGGCTATGAGTTTAATCCGAATTATGATGAGAATAGATCCAGTGCATGATTTCCCTGAATAATTTATTTCAGGAAGCCCCTGGTGTTCAGAAACAGGAAATGTAGAAAATGACACTTCCAGACACTATTTTGTGAGGCCAGGATGCAGTATGCCAATGTCAAAAGAGCCAAAAAAAAAAAAGTAACAGAGAGAACCTAGTCAAAGCAAGTGATTTTTCCAAAAATATGAATAAAAAACTATGAAAGCTTTTGCAGTTTATTTAGCAACTGGCAACCCCATGAATAATGGGGAAATTAATACTTTTATCTAGTAAAATGATTTATTTCATAGGATCTATCTATAAAGTGAAAAGGTGGCAATTCCAGGTTTTCATACAATGATAGGTGATCAATAAAGAGACAAAGCAAATTAGGCTGAATCAAATCAAAGACCAACTAAATTATAATCAGTGTACCCAAGTACTGGATTCAGACCAAAATGAGGAACTTGAGGAAATGAGGACTAGAATCATTAAAGCTAGCAGATTTCCTTTAGTCAAACAGATAGCAAGCAAAGATCAGAGGGGAAAAATGAACAGTGCAATCTGACTTTCTCCATAAGTCAATTTTAACAAAAATAAAATTCTGCACCTCTTCAGAATATTGTACTGATCATCATTGTAAGGATCCCTGCTACAGTGTTCTCTGGCACTTTTTTGTTTAATTAAACGCATCCTTTTTTTTTTTCCTGTATTGATGGGCACAGTCCTAACATCTAAGTCTCAAGAAATATAAGTTTGAGCAGAGGGAAATGCAGCCATTTCTCAGGGAGGGAGTTAGTGTCACATGGCATAGCCTGACCTGATATAACTGCTAAGCTATGGTTTTCAACTTGGTCTTGGCTTATAACTACAGGACTTTTGACACAACTAAAGCAATGGTTTCCTAGCCCTGCTGTTATTTCTTGGCTTTCAGATACTCAATACATTTGGGGCCCAGACAAGTCTTAGCGTCACTGTTGGAAAGTTTTTGGTTTGCTTTTGTTGCTGTCCAAATGATTCAAGATAACGAATGGAGGTATGCGTGTGTTGTTTGGGGTTGAGGGGAGCATGAAGTTGGGAGAAATGATTGGGTAGTACTGGGTGTGGAAACAGCCAAGTCAAAGGAAACCTTTTGCTTTTTCCAAAATAATTTTGAAATAACATGCAGATAGCCCTAAAATCTTTGTGACTGAGTTTGATGTATGTTTTTTTATGTTGCCTTAAAAATTTGTGTGCAAAAATTCTTGAAATACTAAATATCAGTTTATGAAAAGAGAAAAAAGTTTACTACCTGATAAGACAACTTCAATAAGATCACCTTCCTGGATATCACCAGCCGATTTCACCAGCTGAAGTATGTTTTCAGAGGTAGGATCGTGGCGAAAAAGCAGGATCTTATCATACATTCCATAGAAACCACATTCAGGAAACTGCAAATACAAATATGACAATAGGTTAAATGTCTAAATCTTCTTAAATTAAAAAAAAAACGGAATAAACATCAGAGTACAAATGTAAGCTAATAAGAAAAATTTCAAAGCACCTAGAAATTAAAAACAAAAATGAACAGCAAAATTGATATAGACATGTCACCAAGTCAGGATGAAAACAATTATGTATTACAAGAACAATAATAAACAAATTGATCTTCTAATTAGAGAGCCAGAAAACAGGAGAATATAAGATTCAAAGAAATTCTTGGCAGTTAGTTGGTTAAGAAATATAGTAAGTGGGAAGAAGTGTTTATTTTCATATGACCTCTAGCAGTCTGATAGCATAAAAATGGGAGTCAGTTCATTACAATTCTATTACACATACTGTTGCAATTTGTTTGCAAAAAAAGGTCAGTCCACTTTGTCATATTAAAAAATAAGAGATGACTCAACACATCTAAGCATGTTCTGTGTGTGGGAGTAGTGTTATCTAGATCCTCTGACTCAGGAAAGCACCAGAGGAAACAACCCAGTTCTCTCTCTGTTACTGCCCTTACATTGCACTTAGTTTTCATGCAATCTAGGTTAAAGAAACGTACAACAGCTAAAAATCAATTTGTTTTTAGTACCTAGTCTATACTTTCCTTACAGGGATAAATCTAAGAGTTTATTACTCAAGGACTATCTCCTGATTGGGTTACCATGGCATGAAAAACAGGGCCACGGGAGAGGGCAAGGGAAGGAAAGGAAGGAGGAGGTGACAGGAGACAAAGAAAGCAGAAGACGAGGTTATCTTTAAGAAAAGTGCAGCTACTAGATTAGCTAAAACTAGATTTCAGCCATGGAGAGCAGACCCAGGACGCCACTTTGACACTTTAGGTTAATGTTAGCTAATTATAACAGATGGTAATATTACTAGCATGATAGCCAAGAGAAAAATCTCCACCCGCTGTGTCGCCATGGCAGTCTGACAAGAACAAAATAAGGACAAAAATCCCTCCTTGCAAGGGGAAAAAGAAGTCAGCGAGGTCCTGCCTAGGAACACTTATAATGCCACCCCAAAATGTTGAATACCTCGTGTCCTCATTTTAAGAGTAATAAGTTTGTAAGCCTATTTGTTCTTCAGAGTAGCTGCTCTTCTTCAAGCCTGCCCGCTCTCAACCATTTTGAGAGTGTACTATCTTTTTTAATAAATCTATGACTTGCTTGGCTCCTTTGGTGTGTCCTTGAATTCCTTCCTGCAACTGACACCAAGAATCCATTTCTGTCAGCAACTGCAGGCATGTAATGAAAGCTAAATTTAAGATACTTCTATAATGAACAAATCTAGAAAAAATGTAAGAGTAATAATTACTCTTATAATACTAACAATTAATGCTATTTCCTAAATTTCCTCTCTCTTCTAAATTCAAACTATGGCCCTAATCGATGAATTCTGCTCTAAAAGTTGAATTATTTGATCAAACGGTAGAAACATCCTTAAGCATCAAATGTCATAATGATTACAAAAATATCCATCTACAATATCATGAGCCACTGCTCATGGTCCGTCTTCAAGGTCTGTCTGCACTAGCATTGGTTATTTTTATTAAAACAAACCATCAAATATTCTAGGCTAATTTCAAATGTGAAAAGGGCTCTTTTCTTGTATATAACTTTTTCCATGCAATTATTTAGGATTATTATTTTTTATACATTGGTATTTACAGTGTAGTGGGAAAAGGTCATAAGTCAAGGAGAGAAAACTGTCTTTCCTGCTCCTGCAACTAGTGATGGAGAGGACACTTATATCAATAAAGGTGGATTTTAAGGGGCTATTGTTGGAGGGAAATGAGTGGAACATGGTATCTTCTGAAGCTAAATACAATATGTAGTAAATTCCTTTTTACTTTTTCTTATTAATAAAATTAGGGGCTATATTCATGTGAGGCATTTTGTATGAATTAAAAGTAAGTATATTCAGAACATCCTCTGGCTCTTAGGAGTCTATTGACAACCAGTCTTAAAACTACTTTTGCCTATCACTTAGTAAAGCTGGCTTCCTTAAAATAAAGAGCTGAATGATGTCACTGCTTCGACTGTACTAATTAAAAGAAAAAATAGTTCCTTCTTTTTGGCAATTTTTCCAATAATATCATTAGAGTACAAGGGAAAAAATGCCATTTTCCCCAACTTAAAAAAATGAATATTAATATATCATTTTAAAAATCAACTTTACTGAAATATAATTTACACAAAATAAAATGGAATTTACTATATACATCTATAAGTTTTGACAAACCTCAATACTCATGCAAACAAAATCACAATTAAGCCATGAAACATTTTGACTCTAGGCACAGATCTACTTTCTGTCACCAGAGGTTAGTTCACCTGCTATAGAATTTCATGCTAATGAAATCAAACAGTATGGACTATGTACTCTTTCTGGCTGGCTTCTTTTCCTGAGCATAATGTTTTTGAGACTCATTTATATATACTGCATTCGAGATTCACTTCTTTTTATTAGTTATTAGTATTTCATTACATAGATCTAAGATATTTGTTTATCCATTAATCCACAAATGAACATTTGATTTTTATCCAGTTCTTGGCTATTACAAATAAAAATGCTATGAACCTTTTTTGTACAAGTGTTTCATTTTTTATAAGTACCTAGGAACAGAATTTCTGAGTCACATGACAAATTTATGTTTGATCTATCTGTGTATCATTATGCTAATGCCACATTATACTTATATAATAATTGGAGCGTAATACTAAGCCTTGCATTCAGGTCGTGGAAACCTTCCACCCTTTCCTTTTTAAGATTACTTTGGATATTTGAGATCTTCTGAATGTTCACATAGATTTTAAAATCACTTTCTTAATTACTACCAAAAAAAATCTGCTGTGATTTCCAATGATATTACATTGAAACAAAGCAACTTGAGGAGACCGGTACTGATTCAGTGTACAGATCTTAGACATATTTGCTAAATTTATCTTTTATGTTAGTGTAAATGACTGATTAAGGTATAATTAACATACAATAAAATGCAATTTTTAGTGTATAATTCTGCAATTTTTGAAAAATGTATACTATAACCACTTGCCATATACACTGGAGTGCCAAACAATGTATACCCTTTTTAAGAGATGTTATCTATGTATTACATAAATACTGATGGTAACCACTTTGAACACCTCTTGTAATTGCAGAAGTCAAATATGACTTGTATTCAACTTTTGTTATTGGTATATATTGAGTATTACAATTTTAATACAGTTTGTTTTTCCTTTCTTAAAATGTGTAAACATTTTTTGGCACCCTCTCTATATAGTACATACACCATAGTCAAGATATAGAATTGTTCCATCATCCAAAAAAATTTCTCCAATATAATTCATAATTTTGAATCTTATCTTAACATAATGAATTTAAGATTTGTTGATGATGTTGCTTTTCATTGCTGAGGAGTGTTTCACTGTATTGTATAATAAGGGAGGTACCACAGTGTTTCTATCCATTTCTCAGTAGACAGGCAATCTGAGTTAGTTCTAGTTTTCAACTATTAGAAATAAAGCTGCTAGAAATGTTTGCATAGAAGTTTCTATGTGAGCATAAATTTTTATTTCTCTGGGATGTATGGAAATACCTGCATAATTTTATAAGAACCTGCCAAACTGTTTTCAAAGTGGCTGTACCATTTTACATTTGCACCAGCAATATATGAGAGTTCCTGTTGCTTTGCATCCTCAGTAGCACTTTGTAATGTCAGTTCTTTCTATTTTAGACATACTAATAAGTGTATAATGTTATCTCCTAGTTTGAATTTGCATTTCCCCAATGACCGATGATACTGGACAATTTTTCACATGCTTATTTTACACACACCCACCCACCCCTACACACACACAGTCTGATAAACTCCTTTGCCATTTTAAAAAATGAGTTTTCATATTGTTCAGTTCTGATAGTTCTTTATATATTCTAGATAAAAGTTGTTTATGAGGTACGTGTTTCACATATATTTTCTTCCAGTCTGTGGCTTGTCTTTTCATTCACTTAACAGTTTTCTGAAATTCCTCATTTTTATGAAGCTCCATTTATCATATATTTTTATATAATACCTAATAAATATTTGCATAACCTAAGGTAACACAAAATTTATCCTATGTTTTATTCTACAGATTTTATTGTTTGGGGTTTTAGCTTTGGGTCTATCTGTGATCAACTTATAGGTAATATTTGAGTAAAGTAAAAAATATGACTTGAAGGCCATTTTTTGCATATTCTGGAAGATATATACAGAATTGGTATAAATTTTTCCTTAAACGTTGGTAAAATTCTCCAACAAAGTCATCTGAGCCTGGAGTTTTCCCTTTTGGAAGGTTTAAAACTACATGTTCAGCTTTTCCTTAAAAGACAGAGCACTAGTTAGATTTCAGTTTCCTCTGAAGGGAACTTTGGCGTTTGTATCTTTCAAGGAAACTATTCATTCCATCCAGTTTATCAACTCTATAAAGTTTTTTCATATCATTTCCTTATCACCCTTTTAATGTCTACAGGGTCTGTAGTAATGGCTCTTTAGTAGTTTCTTATATTTGTAATTTGTGTTTTTTCACTTTTTTACTTGATCAGCCTGGCTATTGGTCTATACATCTGTTTTCCTTCCAGTGTCATACTGTTTTAATTACCATAATACATTTTGAAATCAGGACATGTCATATTGGCCTATCTCCAGTTTTACTCTTTTTGTTCCAAATTATTTGGGCTTTTTGTGGTCTTTTGTGGTTCCTATTTATTTTAGGATTGATTTTTTTCTATTTCTATAAAAAATACCATTGAAATTTTAATAAGGATTGTATTGAATCTGTAAATCTCTTTGGGGAGTACAGATATTTTAACAATATTAATTCTTCCAATACACGAAATGGGATGTCTTCCTATTTATTTGTGTTTGATTTAATTATTTCAGCAGTGCTTTATATTTTTCAGTGTACAAGTCTTTCACTTCATATTTTCATGTAAGTCCTTAAAAGTTCTTTTCTGCTAAGTCCCTTACCTCTATCATTTCTGATCTGTTTCTATCCACTCTGTGGTTATGGGTCATGTTTTCCTACTTTTTCACATGTGTACTTTTTAAATTAGATGCTGGAGTTTCCTGGTAGTGTAGTGGCTAGGCTTCAGCGCTCTCAACCTTGCAGCCTGGGTTTGATTCCCAGCCAGGGAACTACCCCTCCCCAAAATAAACAAACAAACAAACAAACAAATAAATAAATAAGATGTCAAATATTATGAATTTTTGTGAGCTGTTGGATTTTGTTGTCTTCCTTTAAGAATGTTGATAATTCATTTTGGCGAAACATTAAGGTAATGGCAGATCAGTTTTGCCTTTTCAAGGCTTATTTTTAAGCTTCGCTAGGGCAGCTCTAAAGTAGTATTCTCTCTAGGGATAGTTCAGCCCTACTACTAATGCATGAGTCTTTGAACATCTCTATAGAATGCCTCAAGTGTTCAGTGAAATCTTTCCTATTTGACTAGTAGAAATGCAACTATCAGCCCTGTGTAAGTTCTGTAAAGTGTTCGTTTCACAGCTTCTCAACAGTTGCTTTTTCTACTGCCTTATCAATATTCAACCCAAGCATATACAGTTTTTTATTCAGTCTACTATTCAAGTAGAATCCTAATTAGAGCTCTGGAACTTGCTCTTTGTATTAAGTCCCATCTTTCTAGTATTACTCCCCTAAAACTACTGACTTAGTCTTCATAAGCTTGGGTTCTCTCTCCCCATACAACATTCTGGATCCCGCTTCCAGGCAAAAAGCTCCAATGTCTGTAGTACTTACCTTGTTTGTTATCCTTCTGTCAGGGACCACTCCTGTGCTAAAACAGGCATTTTATATTGTTTTGTATTTGTTTAGATGAGGTGAGCATGTCCCATACCAATACTACTTGTGTGTGGAAGCCCAAGTCTCATGTGCTTTTTAAACATAAAATAGCAATCTTTTTAACCAACCTTTAGCTACTTTTAATTCTATGGAAATTTCATTTGCAAGAAAAGTAAATTAAAGAAAAATAAAATGTCTGTAATGGGTAAGAATACATTTTTAAGATTAGTAATGATACAAAAGCATAAGATTTAATTATCATACAATTTTTGAGCTACACTAGTTTAAACTAACTATTAAAGGATAGTCCCTGATTCTCAAAAAGATAATACATTAATATACAGATCCTATTACGATATTCTTTCCAAAACCATGAATAGCGGATTCTGACTTCAAGAGAGGAAAGAGCAAATTCAAGGGATTCAGTGCTTGGACTGGAGTGAATAAGAAAATAATAGCTAGAGAGGAAGAAATATGAAACAGCAACTGTTTCCCTGAAAAAAAGCTGAACTTTTCTGTGTGTTATATAATAATAACTTGTGCATGTGCTCATGTGGCAGAAGCGTCAGGTGGGAAAAGTGAAGAGCGTTCTTAAGAAACAAGGATTGTGCCAGCTCATCACAGCTTCAGTGCAACTTGGCCTTACCCACACATCTCTTGATCTCTTCAAGGACATCTCTACATTCCAGTTATCAATGGTCTTGTGTTGTTGTCATTTGAACATCACATTCTGTGTTGTGCCTCTTGGTAAAACCCTGGCTATAATGTAATAAAAATGATGTGGTGTTCCAGTAAGGCTTAAATGCCTCATGTCCTAATTATTATATTTCTAAGGGTGGTGTAGAAAACATTTTGAGAAACAAAAATAGGTAGAATATGCCACACATATTAAAATATTATTTAAAGAGATTATTCTTTTTTTAATTAAGGTAGTATTATATAATAAATTATGAAGGTTTGTGAAGGTTATCTGTCCAATATAAAACAACTGAGGTGTGGATATCTTCTTGCCCACTCCTCCTTACTGGGCCATAGACTTAGCTTTTCTCTCATCGGTAACAAGCCATCCAGAAACAGTTGTAGAGCCCTGTGAAGCAGGGTACAGGGGTGAACTTGGAGACCTAGGCTCTTAGGACAGTTGTCATTGCACCAAAAGCTGAAGATTCATTTTTTTTTACAGATTATATCTTTTTTATTAGGCAGAAAAAATATATATATATATACACACACACACACACACACACACACACACATACACATGTTTATCTTTCACTGTTAAGAAAAAACATCTTTGCTTTTATATAACATAATGTTCTGCTTGAATAGAAACTATGCAATAAGACTTTCAAAAATTATACTTAAAAATGATGTCTGGAAGGTGAAAAGTGTGAGGGAACAATGCCTGACAAGTGAGAAGTGAACATATTGGAGGAAAACACTCAGGGAACAACATTCCCTAATTTGGTCATAATCATCTGTTTTTATGTGAAGGTGTGTGAGCTTTGAAATCTGAAAACCCTCATTAAAACTAAACAGGCTTTTAGAAAGGCTCAGAGGCTTGTAAACTCAGCTGGAGTTTATTACAAGATCAGTTCTGTGTTTCTCAAAGGCTTTGTGGCTGTGAGCACAAACATCTGAGATAAGTGATTTCAAGCTCTCTCCAAGTTCAACTTCAACAGAACTGGCCACTGTGAAAATATGGCCAACAATCCGGCACTGGTCCTAAGCTCTTTAATTCTACCCTGTGCTAGAAACCTCTGTGCTGCTTTATCATTTGGTACTTTTGACCACAGAGCACAATTTACTGTTACATTTCACTATAAATTCATGGCTGGCCAGACAATGTGCTCCAAAGTAGAATAAATACATGTTTTAATGAGTAGCTGAAATATGACCTGGCAAATGGGAACTGTAAGGAACAAAGGGTACTTTTTCATAGTTGAGGCCAATCACAAAGGGAGGGGAGCAAGCAATACCAGAAACAAATTAATCCATGACTCAGTCAAGTAGAAAAGTGGGGTTGGATGAGGGGCAATGAGAGAGAGGGAGGGAGGGGAGACAGAGAGAGAGACAGAGACAGAGACAGACAGAGACAGAGACAGAGAGATTGATCCTGATTTGGAAATGAAAGTACACTGCCAGTTTACTTTTGTTAAAAGGCGATGAAAATCCCGAAATTATTCTGCTCAGTAAGAGAACACATCAGGCAGTTGAACATTTGACTCTTTCCATAGAAGAGGATTCCTAAGTCATTTCCGAAGATCTCTCCTGTCCACAGTAAGTGGTGCCATGACTGCTCACCCTGAATGAGCAAAGAAATTAAAAAGTGCCAACTACTTCCTAGCTTGACCAAAATACTCCCTAAGTGTTGTTCCAGAAGTACAGTGACAAGCACACATTGGGAGCAGCTATTTTAACAAGAATGTCTAGAGAGTTGGGTGAAAAAGTCTCCTTACTCCCATGGTGGAGTTACACCTGAGTGGTACTAGCACTAAGCTGTAAAAAGCTGGAAAACCTTGGCCATTAAAGATGGTTCTGAAAGCAGTAAGAGATCCCAGGTCAGCTGCATCCTTCTGAGGGATATCAGGAGAAAGAATTAATATGACAATCTCAACTTGTGCCACTAACTTTGCCTAGGAAACTAAACCATTCCCTTTTCAATTGTCTTCAATTTTTAAAAATTGTCTAGTAACAGACTGAAATTTTAAATACATCAATAAAAAACAACAAATACTTAGTGAAAAACCATTGGATGATTATCATGTACATAGCATTACAGTTGTAAAAACAAAACACAACAAAAAATTATGAGATGCTTCCAGCCTACCAAAAGCATGAATACTAGATTTTGACTTAGAAACACAAGTTAAAAAGTATAAATGAAAGGAGAAAAAAAGAATAATCTATATTATTTGGAGGTATATTTCTGAAGTGTGTTTAAACTTGGACACAGGCTCTTTTACTTGATTTCATGTCCTCAAAAGGAGACACATAGAAAGAACTGCACACTCTGACCACATAACTATGTAACTAGTTAATGTTAATAAATGTAATCTTAGGAAACAGAAACCAGGAAAAAAGGTTAGAAACTTTTCTTTTTTCCTCCTTCCCTCTTATATCCAACACCCACCCACCCACCCCTGCTCCCTACCAAGCTAGGCAGAAAATGAATGAATGCTGTTCTATTTACCTCAGTAACTAAGAACCACCATCAAAAGTAGGGCTTGCTATCTTTCTAGTTTCAAATTTATTATAGATTCTTGGTAGAATCACTGATCTCTCAATCTGAAAGATGTGATTCATGAAAAAAAAATCTGTAATACATATTTTAATGAAATATTTTTTAAAAGCCTTGTAAAACCCCAGTTTCTGAAATGACGAAGACGAAATGATAATTAGTGTTGAATTAAGACCCACTACACATTTCCCAATCCATGAAAAACAGCAAAACTGTCCACTGCAGAGCTAGTAACACGCATTCTCCATTTTATTGTGTCTTTTCTGGGCCACAGGCACGCTGTCCAAATGCAGATAACCCTGATAATCATACCTCTTGCCTTACTCTCTCTGCAGGTCTTCTCTCCTACCAGCACCTGCAATCATATGACCCCACTCCATAAACCCAATGCTTCCTCTGAAAAGGGATATCCCTAACACTAAGGGTCTATCAACTTCAGAAATCTACAAGGTCCAAATTTAGAAACACAAAAGTCACACTACTTAGTCCTTTTCTCTCCCTTTTACTGCCAAAGACTTCCTTTTCTCATTCAACACAGGACTTTAATTTATTCCCCTCTTGCTTCCATTAAGGTAGATCTAGCATCTGACCTAGGGACTCTCTCCTGCCCAGATCTCCTATTTCTGGCCACTCCCTTTTGTATTAAATTCAAAATCCCATTGTTTAAACAACCATTTTGATTCATAATATTATATTAAATTTGGACCTCAGCCTTATCCTTTGTTTATATTACAGCAAAGAAAAATAGGAGAAAAAGGTATCTGAAGAAGGAAGAAATATATTTTATCAAAAAGAGATCTGTTTGGAATCTTTTGAAATTGAAGTTTACATTAAATGTGAAATGGTAGATTTTGGTTATGAGATACTACTAGACATTGAAAAATGTATACAACCTAAACTTGTAATATAATACTTTGGGGGAAGAAAGCTAGACTATATATTTTGCTTTCTGGGCATATAAATATAATGATGTTTTGCATCAGATACTGCTAAAGAACTCTTTTTAATAAATGATCTATTTATCTTGAAGGCAGCAGATGTGACTCAGTGTGATGATTTAATTGTTGTAGAAACTTTCTTTGTATTTTAATTTGAATAATATGTCATCTAGTAAAAACACAAAAGCAATAGGAAATTACTTAATACATCATTAACTGTAATGCAGCAACTTCTACGTACAGATTTCCTGATGGTATTTTAAATCATTATTTCGTTGTATATAATTTTTAAGTTTTAAATGTTCCTATCAGGCAATTATAAGTGGTAATAATTAATGAGAGCCTCATGATTGTTGTATAAAAACATATTATCCTGCATTATACCTTGACAGATTACTAGTCAGTGATAGCTATTAGAAGTCTTAGTAGGCACTCCGAAATTATTCACACATTAATTAGGTGCATGGACGTGCAGCTTGGAAATGGAGAATATGTACTTCACACTCTTTGTCTCACTCTGAATAAAACTGTCATTATCACATACTGTAGATTTTTTACATTTCATAATAAGAGTACATGTTTGTTCATTATTTTAATAAATCGATGACAATGGATGCACGTGCTGGATAAAATGAAGAATATGACAGCAACTAAAAAGATTTTACCAAAAGTTAAGAATCATTAACTTCGGAAAAGAAAAACTTCTTAAGATTATTTATTTTATCTTCTTACTTTAGAGATGAGTAGAATGATACTCAGAATATATTATCCAAGGTCACAATGCTAGGCAATGCCAGAACAAGGACACCTAGACTCCTAAATCATACTCCTTGATCTTTCTTTTCAGTCTGCTTCTCTTAGGAAGGAAATATTGGAAGAGTGGCCAAATGTCCTGCAAACAGTGATTCAGAACTGAAGAAACCCTGAGCACTCTTCTTTGCCAGAAAGCCCTGGACTCAGGCTTATTGATTTTGCATTATGAACAAAAACAACATAAATGACTTAATGAGCTTTGCAGCAGCTATTCTCTGGCAATCTTAGTTTGTCCTAGACAGGAACGTCATTAAAAAGTAGTGGCAGTGAGAAAGTCCATTGACTGCTAGTGGACAGCAAAATGGACAGCTTATAGCAACAGGAAAACTGGGTGGGGCCCTTAAGACAAGGGGCAGTCAGTCTTACTGATCCCACCCTCAAAAAGGTATTGAATTATAAAAGTATAACTAATATTTACAGAATTATTGGTCCCTTAGATAAAAAGAAACATACATAATACTGAGTAATACATTTATAAAGATTTCCATTAAATTTTGACGATAAAACTGGGAAGTAAAATGTACTCTGCTTTCATTTAGAAAATGTATACATCTGGCTACCATCTTCAGTGATGATAATAAACAAAGGATAACTCTATTAGTAAACTATAATTTGGGTTTGTACTTCATATGCATAAAGTATAATTTTCCATTAAGCTAAAACTAAAATTTAATATTAAGCAGTCATAAACCAATGACCAAAACCTGCTAATTTTTAAAGCACAGATTTGTGACAATGTGTTTATTAATCCTTACAGATGATAATAACCCTCAAATACTTATGAGGCTACACAGTTTGCCAGTTTATGAAGGTCAGTTAAAAAAAATCAATCTTCAGTAAAATAAATAAACAAATAAACCATCTCTCTTTTTTTTAACCTGTTACCATCATGTTCTAAAATATCTGATTAAATTAATTTTATTCTAGGTAATTTTCTTTAATAAGAATAATTGGGTAGATCTAAGTATATAAAATAAGCAGGGATATAAAAACTAGAGAAGTGTGAGGGGAAAAAAGAGAACTGTATGGATTATGCCCCAAATCATAAATACAGAAATGGAGGTCAGGGAGAAGAGTTTGAAGGTGAAATACTTTTTCTTACCAAAGCTATCTGAATTGGACAGCAATGAAGGAACAAGCAGTGGCTATAAACACTGGCCTTCCAATTGAAGTGGAAAAGCTGATGTCATGAATCCACATGAATCCAACAATCAAGATGAGAACTCACCAGGATCATTATGGCACATGTAAGACACACACCACCACTCTCACAAGAGGTAAGTACAAACATATGGCACACCACAAATAGTCAAAATCCTGCATTCACTCAGTAAATACCAAGTAAATACTTAGGCACTCTTTTCCTAGCTAGACATATAATAGTAAATAAAACCAGACCTTAGCCCTTCTTCTCATGAGATAAGTAAGAGGAGATTATAGCAGGAGAGTACAAGTAGAGAAGACAGATATTACATGGGTAAATCACACAGATAAGTTATAAAGAAAGACAATCGCATTCTAAGAGAATATGTAACAAAGGATTACAATAAAGGATGAAGCAGGAAATTAGGGAAGATTTCCCTAAAGAATGACATTACAGCTCAGATCCAGTGTAACAATAAGTAACTTTACATGGAGGGTGGTTGGAGGTAGGGGTTTCGGGCACAGAATGCATCTGTACAAAAATCTTACATTTTCATTATTTTTTCTTAAAAATAATGGTGCTGGGATTTCTAGTCAAGATGGCAAAGTAAACACTGAGCTTGTCTCCTCTTATAACCATATCACAACTACAACTAAACTATAGAATAATCATCATTGAGAATCACCTGAAATCTACCTAGCTGAACCAAAGCCCTGTAACTAAGGACATACAGGAGAAGTCACCTTGAGACTAGCAGACAGGGCAGAAATGCAAAACAGTCTGGTCCCATACCTGTGTGTGACCATTAAAAATCAGTAGGTATATCTAGGATGTGGAAGGCCACCCCTGAGGAGCAAGGTTTCCTAGCCCCACACCAGGCTCTCCAGCCCAAGGTTCCAGTGCCAAAGGAAGTCCCCACAACTTTTGGCTGTGAAAACCAGCAGAGATGTGGCTGAGTTAGATGAGGGTGGATGGAGCTCAAGATGCTCCTCTTAAAGGGCCAGTGTACAAACTTAATCACTAATGGACTCACTAGCTCTGAGCTCCAGAACTGAGGGAACTGCTCAAAAGGCACCAGGGACAAAAAAGGAGGAGCTGAATTGATTGGCTTCAGGGCAAGGGCTAGAGGGGCAGTTTTCTCTGAGAGGGAGGAGCTAGCTAAAACCTTTGTTTCTTTGTTGAGGCCTCCCTCTCTCATTGTGTAGAGGCAGGCAAGTCTATATCTGAATCTCCAGCAACCTGGCTATCATTGTTTGCCCCACCCTGCTGATTCCAGGAAACCTCACCCACCCAACTTGAGGGCCCACCCAAGATGCTTCCAGTGGTCTTCCATACAAATGGCCTGTCTTTGCTCATGCTGCTGACTTTCCTAAAATCTTTTGAAGGTTCACAAGTCCCAGACAAGTAGCATCTGGCCTTGGCATGCCCCACACCTTGTGTTGAGGAGCCCCAAGCATGGCACTAGTGGCAGGTAGTCTAAGTTCCCAGCTCGGCCTTTCCCAGGCACCTCCAAGCCCAGTGTGAGTGGCAGCCAACTGAAATTGCTTTCTGGTTCATACCAGGTGGCTCTGGGCAGGGCACAGGCTGGGGATGAATTTGGCCTGCATTGAGACCTCTCCCAGGAAGCCCCAGAACTGACATACCCAGTAGCCAGCCTTGGACTGAGCCAGAGCATCACTCAGCTTCCTCTGAAGATGACACATCCAAATGACAAACAGGGAAGGCACCAGAGCCCTGCTGAAGTGAACCCTGCACTATAGGCTCAGCCTCTGCACAAGAGCTCTTCCACTGTAGTCATGGCCTGTCCTCACAACCAACCAGCCCGAGAGTCAATCCCACCCACTAACATGCCAACAGTAACCAAGGCTCAACTACAACAGGAGGGCACACACAAATGGCACATCTGGAGCTCTGGTGACCTGGGAGGCTGCACCACAGTGCCCCATAAGACACTACTACATAAAGCCACTCTACTAAGACCAAAAAACATAGCAGCTCTACCTAATACATAGAAACAAACACAGGGAGGTAGCCAAAATGGGAAGCAAAGAACATGTCCCAAATAAAAGGACAGAGCAAAACTTCAGAAAAAGAACTAAACAAAATGGAGACAAGGAAATAAGGATGTTCAATGATCTTATAGGAAGAGTAAGATGAACTCAGTGAGAACTTTAACAAAGAAACAAGAAACATAAAAATAGAGATAGAACACAGAAAAAAGAACCAGTAGGAAATGAAGACAATAATAATGGAAATAAAGAATACATTAGAGGGAATCAACAGTAAATTAGATGAAGCAGAGGATCAAATCAGTTATTTAGAAGATAAGGTATCAGAAAACACCGAATCAGAACAGCAATAAAAAAAAAAAGTTTAAGGGGCTTCTGGGACAATATCAAGTGTACCAACATTCACATCATTAAGATACTAGAAGAAGAGAGAGAGCAAGGAATTGAAAACTTATTTGAAGAAATAATGATGGAAAACTTCCCTAACATGGTGAAAAATATAGATATACAAGCCCAGAAAGCAGAGTTCCAAACAACATGAACTCAAACAGGCCCATACCAGGACACATGGTAATTAAAATACAAAAGTTTAAAGACAAAGAGAGAATCCTAAAAGCAGCAAGAGAAAAGCAACTAGTTACTTATAAGGGAGCTTCCATAAGACTGTTCTGCTGATTTCTCAACAGAAACTTTGCAGGCCGAAAGGGATTGGCATGAAATAATCAAAGTGATGAAAAGCAAGGACCTATTACCAATATTACTCCACCCAGGAAAGGGTAATCATTTAGATTACTTTTTATCACTTAGACTCAAAGGACAGATAAAGAGCTTCCCAGATAAGAAAAAGCTAAAGGAGTTCATCAACACCAAACCAGTACTATAAAAAATAATAGAGGAACTTCATTAAGAAGAAAAATAAATGAATAATAAAATGGCAGCTACATATCTATCAACAATTAATTTAAATGTAAATAGATTCAATGCTCCAAATAAGACCCTCACATATGCTGCTTAGAAGAAACTCACTTCAGACCGAAAGACACACACAGAGTGAATGTAAAGGAATGCACAAAGCTATTCCATAAAAATGGGGAAAAAAAAACAAAACAAAAACAGCTGGGATAGCAATATTTATACCAGATAAAATAGACATTTAAACAAAGGCTGTAAGAAGAGACAAAAAAGGACCCAGTAATCCCAATTCTGCATGTTTATCCAGAGAAACCCAAAATGCTACTTCAAGGGGACACATATGTTCATTGCAGCATTATTTACAATAGCCAAATAAGGAGAGGGGACACATATGTTCATTGCAGCATTATTTACAATAGCCAAATAAGGAGGTAGCCAGGGTGTCAGTTGATTGCTGAATGGATAAAGAGAGGTGGTACATATATACAATGAATTATTACTCAGCCATCACAAAGAATGAAATCTTGCCATCTGCAACAACTGAGAGGGTATTATGCTGAGGGGAGTAAATCAGATAGAGAAAGGCAAATGCCATATGATTTCACTTATGCGTAGAATCTAAAGAACAAAATAAACAAAACAGAAATTTATAGATAGAACATTTTGTTGTTCTGGGAGACAGACTGGGGGAGCTAAGAGGTAGATTGGTGGGGTGGGTAAAAAAAAAGGGAGAGGATTAGGAAGTACAACTTGGTATTTTAACAAAACATTCATGGTGATGTTCCAAGCGTAAGGAATATAGTCAATAATACTTTAATACTATGTACGGTATCAGGCAATAGATTTATCGAGGTGATCATTTTGTTACTTATATAAATGTCTAATCACTATGTTGTACAACTGAAACTAATATATTATGTATTAACTTTAACTGAAAAACAAAACAAATATTTAAAAAAAGTGTTGCTAAGTCTCCTTTGATTAAGAGTAGGCAAAGTATTGCTGGCTCACATGTCATTAGCTCCTATCATTTCATCCACACTGGGTGCAATGCTTGTGCCAGGATCTTATTTGCAGCTCTGATAGCACATAAGACCCTACAAATTGTTCACTCATTTAACAATCCCCTGGACTTAGACCTGTAACTGAGTTCAATGGTTAAATGATAATTTCCCAAAGCATATGCACTAACTCCATGAGAAGCTCTATGGCAATGAGGTATGAAATACATCTGGAAAATGTGGCATATACTACCTCTTTCTAGAAAATTAATTATGCTCATTATCATATTTAATGTTTATAAAGAAACTGGTTTCCCAATTATATTTCTATATTTGACACATATATAAATATTTAACATACATCATATGGGTGCATACACATACACACATACACACACACACACACACACATACACACACTTTCTTGTATGTTGATTTATTGCCTCCCAGGACCACTATATGTCAAGTATTTATGATAGGGCAAGATCCATAGTAAATTCTTGGTAAGTACTTGTTATAGATAACATCTATGATGGTTATATGTGAGTTATAATTTTAAGAAAACCAAGATTTTCTAAGCCACTCTGTTCTTCACTGAAAACTACAGATGAGGGACACCTCAGCTGCACACTCTGCGTGCTCCATGTTCTGCTATTTCTGCTCAGCTCCTATAGCTTCATTATAGCCAAAATGATTTCTAATTGGCTCTAGCCAGGTCCTGAAACTAAAAAGCCTACACTAAGGTCTTCTTAACTTCCAGTTCTGTGAATTACCTGATATATATATTCATACCTAAGATATCGTATTTTTCTTCAAATCTAACTTATATGAGAAGAATAATTTAATTAATTTTTAAATCCTCATATTCATATGATGATATTTTCAGATTAATTTCAGTTACTGTATTAGACAAGTAAGGGCCACAGATTTGGATGCTGGCATTGATAGTGTGCAATTCCATTGTTCTAATTGTGCTGCTAATGATCTTTGGTTCCATGGATAAAAATCTCATTTCCCAAAAGCCAACTCCCCATGGAGCTAGTGTACTTTTTCTTCTTTGTACTGATAAGCAGGCAGTGCGTATGATTCAAAGGATCAAAATGAAAACAACTTCTCTAATTTACTTTGATGTTCCCCAAGATAGGAAAGAATTTCTTCTCCCTTGTAAAATGCTGTACAGCTACTGGAAAGAATGCTGTCCCTTGTGGAAGAGTCAGGAGTAGCCAAAGATAATAAAACCACCTGCCATACCACTAGAAGTAATGTTTAATAAATTGCTCTTTCAGTTCACTTCCAAGTGGCCAGATGTCCTCAGCTAAGCTGTTAAGAGCAGGCTTTGGCCCCACCTACAAAGTCCTAAATTTGTATTTGAAAAGATATCTGTATGGGCTTTTATGAATAACAATGATGCCTTGGGACCCTGATTCAGGTTATTGGGTCATAGAGAAAATGTGTTATATTTCCAGAAATACTGACTGACTGTTGTTGTCTGTCATAAAGTCAAATACAGATAATTTACAAAGACTAAATCTGAAGAATGGTAAGAGAGAACAAGTACACTTGATCTCAAAAGAGGCAGTTTAAAGGATTAGACATTGAGGAAAAAAAATCTACCAATGTTTGTGTTCTTTGATCTAGAGTACAATAAAAATTAATATAAAGGTGAAAGCTCATACTACAACTTAGTATTAAGTAGGTTAATTTCTTTCATTTTTTACATCAATCAAGAGTCAACTTGTATATATATAAATATATACATGCTAATAAGAAATCACTTGAAGTTAAAAAAGAATTGGTAGAGACCTGTCAATAACAATACTAATATCTAGTGATATACAGTAATTATCTCAGTACCAGTTTACATTTATACTGAGTATAAGTTTTATTGGGTGCCTGGAGATATAGTGATAAACAATATTGACAAATAGCCCTCAACACTCATGAAGCTCTAAGGTACTTTGTTTTCTCCGCCTGAAATTCATGACTTGCCTAGAGTTGCTGCAGGTAATCCCCCCAAAAACTAACTCCTTGACGTTCTTCATCCTGTACTTTTGTATTTCTACTATCCAATTTGCTTATAATTCCAAGACAGAAGGAGCTGGTGTGGAAAAGGTTTTAAATGAAACATCTTGAAAGCAGTTTCTTTTTACTTTTAAAAGAGGGCAGAAGAAATTCCTCTGAGAGAAATCTGGTTTACACTGTGATATGTGAGAAATCTGGGCCATCTGAATAGCCTGGCAACCACAAATTGTGAAAACTCTCTATTGTATCCTTGAAGCAACTGGGAGTTTGTAAGACGGTGGCCCGTGACTATGTCATTGAATCCAGTTCCAGTTCCATCCAGCACTAATTCATTTTCCTTTTCACTGGCAGGAAACAGGTGCATATAAAAATTACAACTGAAACCTTTGAGTTAAACATGGTATGTTATACACACCATATACACACACACACACACACACACACACACACACATACACACACACATATAGTAATATTGAGTATTAGAATTTTAATACTTTTTCTTTCTTAAAATGTGTAAACATTATTTGCACCCCATGTATGTGTATATCAAAAAATGTATACACATTTTAAGAAAAATAAACTGTATTAAAATCCTAATAAATATGTACTGATAACAAAAGATGAATACAAGTCACGTTTGACTTCTGCAAGTACAAGTGGTGCTCCAAGTGGTTACCATCAGTGTCCAGACACTTCTGATGATAGCGAACTACATGCTGTTTCAATTTCTTCCCGAAGTGCCACCAGTGTAGCTGGTTTTCTACGGTACACCACATCCTTTAGGGTCCCCGACAGGTAGAAGTCAAGGAATGTTAAGTTAGAAGAACATGGGGAAACTCAAACAATGTTATTGAATTTCAAGTACCACTTCAAAATGGTCTTGTGCTCCTTGAATGACAACCGTGCTTCCACCATTTTCTTCAACTGCTCTGCTTGTCACATGGTGACACTAGCATTCATTTGATTAACGTCATCATTTGAGCGAACATCATACTACACATGCTACTGTAATTCAATTAAGACATAGAGAACAACTCTTAAAATGTGTATGAATTTTTTTGGCATATATATATATGTGTGTGTGTATATATACACACACACACACACACACACACACACACACACACACACACATATATATATATATATATATATATATATATATATATATATATATGAGGTCAGACAACAAATTTTGTGAACTCATCCTGGAAAAAGTGCTACATACCTCATTGCTGAATATCACTACAGTCACCTTCAAAGTACTCCCCTTGGGAAGCTGTGCACCAATGCCAGTGCCTAGTCCACCCTTCAAAGCAATTTTGAAACTTTTTCTGGAATGGCCATCAGAGCTGTCATCATACCCAAAACCTGACAATTAAGTTCATGAACTTGCCACCATGTGCTTACGTGGGCAGCAGTGTATAAACGGTTATGACACCTTATATTATATATATTATATTATATATATTATATATTATATATATTACATATATTACATATATATGTTATACATATGGTGAACTATACTGATTGTATCAGTACTGAAAATAAACTGTAGTTTGTTAAACACAGATAACCAAGAAAATGAGAACCAAAAGAAAAGTGATATCTCAGTTTAAATTTATACAAAATAAAATTCACTAGTTGAGACTGGAATGTGTTAAGAATGAGAACATTGTGCTTCACAAAACTTCAAAAGCAACAGTAAAAATTCATATTGCCAGCAAAACACTCAAGATATATTACACTCCAAACTCCACCACATTTCCCTCATCTCTCTTACAGAAATTCTTACAGGAAGTATCTGTGTTCACTACATACACTTGAATCAACCCCAGGCGAGATGTCTGCCCAACCTCTCCACTCTCAAGCCAATCACTTAAGAATGCCAGTGACCTCTGTGTTGCCAGATCCTCTGAGTGATTGTCAGGCCTCAGAGTAAACATCTCAGCAGCATCTGACCCAGGGGATCACTCCTTCTTTCCAACAACACTTGGTTTTCCTCCTACTTGATGGGCTGTAACACTTCAGTCAGGTTCACTGAATCTGCCCTTTCCAACCTTAGCTTCTGCAGTGCTCGGGGTCAATCTTCGCAAAGTTTATTTTCTCTATAATCACTCTCCTAGAGTCACCAGTTTTAAAATACGATATACACTCAGATGACACAAATGTCTACCTCTATCATTGAGCTTCCCCTAAAACACAGACCCACCTATGTAATGATATTCACCATCTCTGAGCACATGCATCTGTGAAGTATTCACATTAACATGTTTACAACAGAACTCCTTACCAGCCCCCACTCCTCTTTACAGCACCCCATCTCCAGAAACACCCAGTTGTTCAGATCCAAAATCCTGTAATCACCTTTGAATTTTCTCTTTCTCTCTCATTTCAGATGTAATCCATCAACAACCCCTCTAACTTTTATTCAAGCCTTCATTGTTCCCATGGCCTTCAGGTTAATGCTAACTAGAGGAATTCTGCTTGGGACTTGAGCTTTTACAAAAACAGCCTCTCCCATTTTTCTATCCCTTAACATTAAAGAAGCCTGAACTCTATACTTCAGTAAACAGATTTGAGGATTAGAACCCCTACCTTCTGAGGTGGCACCTGCCTTCTGAATCAACAAACCTTTCCTTACTCCAAAACACTGGCATTTTGAATTTGGACCTTTCGAAGCATCAGGCACACCGGATTTGGACCAGTAACGAAAGCCTTCTGATGGCTTCCCTTCATACCGAGAGTCACCCCACAACTGTAACCACTGCCCACAAGGATCCTAACCCAACAATTACTCCTCTACCCTCATCTTCTACCATTCTTCATCCATTCTGGCCCCCACCACTATTTTTCAAATAAATCATAAACAGTTCTTCCTCAGGGCTTTTGTACCTGCTCTTCTACTTAAAACACTCCTTTTCTCAATTTTCACATGCCTAATTTCTTCAAGTTGCTGAAGTGTCCCCTCCTCAGTGAGGCTTTCCCTGACCACCCAAAGTAAAGTAACAGCTCCAATAACTCATTACTTTTATCCTGCTTCCTTTTATTTCAGAAAAACCATCACCATGGGAAGTTATACCTTACATCTATTGTTATTTTTTAATTATCTGTGTGCCAACTAGAATATAAGCTCCATTAGAGCAGAAACTTTTTCCATAGTATTCACTATTATAATTCAAGAGCCTAGAATAGTGTCTGGTACATAGTATGTGCTCAATGTACAGTGTTGAATGCATGAATAAATAACTCACAAAAAAGGGAGCTATTTTACCTCACAAAAGTAACAGAGAAATTAGTTAATTATTATGTCATTTTTTTTTTCTTTAACACAGCCCTGAAAACAAATTCACAATTTCTCAATGGAGGTTTTAGAATTTATCTGGAGACATTTTAAGAAACTGTTATCTAGCTGTCATAACTATCTCTCTTCATATTCTAATTCCACAATTAAAACATGTCAATGACCTGTATTTACTGGGACTGTCTGTTCCCCCTTTGACTCTTAAAATAACAACAGCTTTTGTATTTTTAGAAATCAGGATTTCCTTTCCCTACAGAGGTTACAGCCCAGACACATCTGAACACTGAAATGTTTACAAGGACTTTGGCACTGCTCACACTGGAGAAGCATGGTTCCCCAATATAGTAAGTCTAGATTTCTGAGGCCTTAATTTTCATTTTCTGTGCCACTGTGTGTACTTCCTCAGTTGCCTTATCAGAGTATCTTGACATTATCACCTCTAGAAAACTTGAGATTAAGTAAGGAAAACTGACTATACCTATTCACAAAAATCAACAGACAATCACAGGATCTTGGCTCAGTTCACCTCCCACTTATCAGCTACCACTCTCCATCCTTCCCTCAGTTCTCCAGAAGCTTCAAGCACTGAAGACCTGATGGTCTTTGTTTTTGTTTTGCTGTTCCCTTTGATTGGAATGTTCTTTCACCTAACAGTCCACTGGTACAAATCTTCACCTGATTCAGGTCTCTGCCCAAATATCTTTATATTTTTATCTCATTGTTTATATGTGTGGTATCTCTCTAATCTTTAAAATGTGAGCTCATTTGAGCAGGGACTGTATGTTTGGTTCAATGCTATATCCCAGTACTTAGAACAGGGCCAGGCTCAGAGCAGTAGTCAGTAAACAGTGAATGAATGAATGAATGATCCACAAATAGCCAGCGTATCTTGTCAGCCCTTCCCAATTCCCCTCATTATTCACTGAACAAATTCTCATCAACCTTGGAACTATTAAAAGCAGGCTATTGTACACCTACTTTAGAATATAATTTCCTTCTTAGTTGTGAAATGATTCAATTACTAGAATATAACTATTATATTTTATTAATTTGTGAATTCACATATTTTAAGACTGAATTTGTTTCACTTCTCTGGAACAATTTCCTCATTTCATTTATAAGAGCCTACTGTCAATATATTTATTATAAATAACTTCAATGTAAACTTCAAAAGATTACAATTAAAAATACAATTATTTTTAAACACATATACAAAACCATTCCAAATAATACTTTATGTAATATGTCTATGGGCACTGTGTAGTCTGGCTAGGAAATTACTTTTTACAATTATTACTAGTAGAAAATACCAATAGAAAATATTCTGATTCTATTAATAATTAGAGTCACATTTATAATTTATTGAATATCTATAATGTGTTATAATTTTGGATTTAGATATTGGAGGAAAATAAATTTAAATCTCTACAACCAACCAAAATATACTAAAAAATTAAATATAAAATAGCTAAATAAATAAATCAAAAAGAAAAATGAGTATATTTCTCCAATGGCAGAAAGTCTTTTCTAATCATTTAAACCAATACGACTCTGGTTCAAGATGGCAGATGAAGCATAAACCTTAACATCTCATTTCCACAAATTCTACTGAAACAACAATAAAGAACAAAGGAAATTTAATCCATATCACCATGGAATATGGGAATGAACCAAAGCTTTTGGCAAATATCAAAAAGATGAAAATCTGATAGAAACCGACGTCATGCAGGCCCCCAACCTTCCCCGTGCATCTGTTTCCATGGAGACCCTGACTACTATTTCCTCAGTGTAAGCCTCTTAGGGAGCAGGGATCTTATCTGCCTTGCTCACTGCTATATCTTCTGTACCCAGACATGCCAGGCCCATAATAAGTGCTCAGTAAATATGTGTCTACTGAATGAATTGCTAACCAGCAAAAGAAAATTAAATAAATAAAAATTAGTCATTTTAACGTACTACTATGCCACCTTTATAATCCAATGCCAATAACACAAAAAGTTCTCAATAAATACATCTGAATGAAAGAACAAATGAATGAATGGTGGAAAATGAAACTGTTAATGTGACAAATTTGTCATGATGTTCCACTGAATGAAAAAGATTATAAAATAGTACAGACAATGGAGCCCTTATTTTGTTAAAAATAAATGCATTCCTAAAAAAGGACTTGAGAGAAACCAAAAATATTAACTCTAGATATATCTAGGAATAGAATTTTGAAAGATTGTATTATCTTTTATGCTTTTTTGCATTTTTCAAACTTTCCACTACATATGTGTAATCACTTTGTAATTAAGGAGGGTGGAAAAGCCATTGTATAACAACAACAACAAAAAACTTAGTTCTGCTGTTCTCTTAGAATATGCTATTTCTTCTCCCTCTCTAGCCAGCCATATTATGTGCCAGATTATAGTCCCATTCTTCAAATACACAGGAAAGAAGGAGAGAAAAAAAGAAGGTGGCAAGTTGACAGTTATAAAAGTAGGTAACAATCAAGGTATGGTTTGTGCTCTGCCTTTTAGGATAGAATTTTCTAGCCTAGTCAGATTGAAATATATGCCAGATACATCTATATGTATATAGCATATGTGCCCACATTGCGGGCTGGAATGTAGGGGTTACTCTTCCAGTGACTTATTTCCATTCCAGATTTTTAGAGTGCTTCTTCCCACTATAGCACAGTCACCAGCATCAGGACAGAATCATGAGAAGAACAAGGCCAGGGTCTGGCAGGACAGGTCAGCCATACTTACCTCAACTACTTACTTAATAGTCCATGCTTGCTGTCACCTTCCTTACCTATGTGCAAATAAATCATGTAACTAAAGTCATTAAAATAGGGCCTGGCATATAGTGAAGTGCAATAAATAATCATTGTTAATATAATTAGACAAGAAGATGATATAAAACAATGACTGACAGGTGAAACCCCAAACTCTTATTTAATCACAAATCCAGTATTTCTTTTCTTTCTATCATGTGCAAGATTGCTTTAAAGAAAATATAGTAAGTTCCTTGCAGAATCAGTTTGGGATGCATACCATACACAGAGAAGAAGATACAAAGCAAAAAATTATTACAAAAATGTATGCATGATCACAATAAAATAAATAGGTATCACAAGGCAGAGTCTGATGAATTGTCAAAGGAATTATTATCTTGTCCTTGCACTGTCTGGAACAAGCAAGCATTGCATCTACTTCATTATAAGGCTTCCTCAGAGGCACAGAAGATATCTGTAATTAGTTAAAGAATTTAACTTCCCATTCAAAAGAGCTGTCCCCTGTGATGGAGGATGTTTGCTGTGCTGTATTGGTGGTGTGGCAGGTTTGGCCACTCTATATCCATTCCTCTCTTACAGAATAGCATTTCACTTTTTGATGGAGGGAATTACTGTTCCATCTTTGATCTACTAAATTTACAAAGAAGAAACATTTCCTCCTCCGGTAAAAGAGTAACAACGCAACCCAAGCTATGCAAACTAGACACTGTTGTGTCTCTAATCCTTGAGCTGAGTGACACAAGGGCATGAAGGGGACACAGACTCAACTTTTGATCAATTATGGGATCCTAGGATCCCCATTTCCTCTTGGAAAAAGCCTGAAAATTGCTATCCCAGCCTCCTAAAGCTAGGGCAGGTCCTATCAGCTAATTCCGGCCAAAGACACGTAAGGGATGCTTCTAAGAACATTTTTCCTTCCTGATATAAGGATGAGTCATGCAAATTAAGCTCTTTCACTGCTCTGACCCCCAGGATACCTTCTGCCTTTATGCAAAGTTGTACAAGGACATGATGTCTAGAATGTAGGAAACCATTTAAGGCCAAAAGAATAAAGCCCAGAGAATCACAGAGATACCATCTTTACAAGCTAAGACTGGTAGCTGAAAAAAAGACCCTAGAGCTTCCTACCTACAAGCTCCATGTTAGATAAAATATTTATGTCTCCTTAGAGTTCAATACTATTCTGTGGGTTTTCTGTGACATGGGGCTTAAGGCATCTGTGATAGAATGAACACACCAAAATGACTAGCAATTATTACCATCCCTGTATTCAAGTCCGTTAGGTTGCCCTGTAATTTTTAGTGTCTTCCTGCTCTGACTCTGAGATTGGCCATGTGACTTGCTTTGGCCAGTAAGATGTAAGCAAACATAATTCAAGCAGAGGCCTGAAAAGCTGTATAGATTAGGGTTTTTTCCTTTCTTGCTGTCTTTAAAATGTAAACTGCAGTCTGGGGCTCTGGCCTCCTGAGACCACCCAGGACTCTGCCCACTCATCTTTCCAGACCTGGCTGCTCAGGGTGTCCACGGTTCTAAAGAGTCAGACTTGAGAGTGTCTCAGCCCACATCGTGTTCTAGGTATAAGCAATCAGGTCCTGGACCTAGCCCAGTCCTCAGCCCGGTTCCTGATTCTGACTGTGGCCAACCCTCCTGGGTGGCGTGATCCACCCAAAGCTACATGGAGCCACCAGTGCCATCAGGCAAGAGCTCTGCACTGCCCCCAAAAGCCCTTCCCCAGAAGCCTTGCCCCCTCACTTCTCACCTTCTTGGGTACCTAGCCCTCTATCAGGTCCCTTGGCTACAAATCACCCTTCCTCACTGAGGATCTATAGAGACAATGAAATAAGAGAAAGAGAAAAATGGAAACAGAGAAGAAAGAAGCAGACAGAGACACAAAGACAGACAGACACAGAGGGAGGGAGGGAGGCATGGAGGAAGGGAAAAGAAAAGAAATATGAACTGCCAGGTGAACGGCACGCGCGCGCACACACACACGAAACTTTCTTTCAACATTCAAAACTATTACTCAATTCGGCAAAGAATTCATTCATGTCATTGATGAGCATGTGTAGTTCTGACATTCAGCTTTGTTGCTCCATTTTCACCTCACTGTTTACTTAAAAGAAAGCTGTAAACTCACAGTCATGTGAGAAGTATACTCATTCATTCCTTATAACCATAGTTCGCATCCATAGGATTCAAGAATTCAGAAAAACAGACAAAATGATTCTGTGAGATATAACTGGCCATGTGAAATTTATAATGAAGGGTATTACATATTTTGTTATAAGTTATATGCTACACCACCTTTTATATCATTAACATTTGCAAAAAGTTTTTCAGAGACTTGGTTGTTAAACATCTACCAGCACTCCACTGAGTACCACATACTGTGCCACGTTGCCCGCTAAGTCCCAGAGGCTGAGAGAGCGAAGACATTCTGCCAGTTGTCCATCAGGAAGAAAAGGTAATAAATTATTTTCCCAAAGGGAATGTTGCTCAGCTCTACAGAAAACGGGAGACATAATCAGTGAGAGGAGGTTGCAACTAGCTATACATCTGCAGGAAAAGCTAGAATAACAGGTGGAGGTGGAGTGGGAGTGGAATTTTTATTTGCATTCCTACCCAGGAATGAACACTTGATTTTGTTTTCTTACAGCTATGCTCTCTGAAATGTTCGTACCAATGAGAAATGGGATTCAGGTACCAATTTCTTATGTGGGCCTCATTTCTGGGAATCCGTTGTGAGGAACTACTTTAAGGTCAAAGGCCCAAAAAATGATGTTAGTTGATAGAGTGATGAAATTCAGTTCTTCCATTTCTGTGAAATTATCAAATACCATCCTACGGTACTAACAAAAATGTAAAAGAAGTATATTTAGAATGAACTTTTCTGCTTTCCTGGTTTTTCATAACGTTTACTTTCTATTGCTAAAATACGTGCAAGAAAATAGGGTCAAGGAACCGAGAAGTTTATTCCCTCCTACCATTTTCCCCCCAAAATCATAGTAGGAACAGAGTGTGGGGGTGTGCAGGATAGCCTGCAGGCTCAGGAAAATCAATCTCTGAGTAGAAAGAAATGGGGACAGAGGCTGAGTTACTGCATGGAACAGGAAAAATGTGAAAAGAAATAACGAGACCATAATTTTTTTTTTTTTAAATACAGAGAGAAGGGGAAAGAAATACAAGGAAAAAGCAACTTGATGTAGTAAAAAAAAAAAAAAAAACATTGTGAAAGGAAAGACAAAAAATGTGAATGACAGTATAAAAAATAATAAGAGGCACATTAAAGAAACAGGAAGAGAAAAAAAGAGACAGAGAAAGAAAGATTCATAATGAAACAAATTTTGCCAGTACTAGAGAGAAACTTTTGCATGTACTATAATTAGTTTCAGGCTTACTGTGCCGTGACGAATATTTCAGAACCTACTCTGCAAGTGCTTGTCAAACCTTCTCCTCAAACTTAAGTAGTTAGCCATTTTTCTCCACATTTTGGGGGCTCAAGTCTCTGGGGGCTCTCACTTTGATAATAACTAAGGTTAAGATTTTGTGCCTTATGCTACTGTTCACAGAGTATTTTTACATATGTGTCTATTAGAGCTTACTTTTGATGTTCTGAGTTCATGAACATTCCTGAGACAGTAGGCACTTACCATTTGGGCCAGACCGGGTTCCTTCTTTCCTCACTGGAGATGGAATCTATGCTTCCTGCTTCCCTTGGTGAATGTTTTTCTCCTCATTCCTACAACTCATATCCTTTCCTCTCTCCACCCCACAGAAAGCAAAGCCATCCTAATGTGTTTCATGTGTATCGTGTATGTGTATGCATATATTTTTATTTACATAAATACTACTTATGTATTAATAACATATTACTTTGTTACTTTTTTGCTTTTGAGATATACCCATGTGCACATCAAATCCATAGTTTCTACCTGCTGCCTAATATTCCTTCGTGTCTACTATATTCTAAGTACCTACTTTTCTAGTGATGAAACCCAGATCTGTACCAACTCTGTCCCCACAAACACTGCTGCAATGGAGGTCCTGATATGTGCCTCCTCATGTACCTATGTAAGAAATGTTTTTTGAGGCCATATGTATGTAAAAGTGCTAAGTAATAACATTAATGTATTTTAATTTGACTAAATAGTGCTCTTTAGGATGGATACACAAGTCTACACTTCCATCAGCAGTGCCTGAGGTTTCCTAAACAAACAAATCCTCATCAACACTTGTCATTATCCAACTTCAAATTCTTTGCATTTAATAGTTGAAAGATGACATCTCATAATTCCATTCATTTGCATTTATCTAATAGAAAGTACTTTAAGGTTGTGGGTGTTAAGAGTTTCTTCCTCTATAGTTAGATGTCCACATTGTCTATTTTTCTATCAGTGTTGCTTTCCTTATTTAGTTTCTTATTTGAAATTCCTTGTATTCTATAATATTAGTCTCTTTTGGGGTATTAGATATTAAAAGTATCTTCACCCATTTAGACAACATTTATTAATGTTGTCCATAATGTCCTTTGATGAGTAGAAATTCTACAAGTGATGTCATCAAACTCATCAGTTTTTAATTTTATGATATTTGCCTTCAAAATTTAAGGATGGCCTTCTTCCCTCTCTCCATTACAAGACAGTCTCTTAAATTTTCTTAGATTCAATTTATAATTTTAGCTTTCATATTTAAGTCTTTCATCTACTTGGAACACACTTTCTCCATTGTATTAAAAAGGCATCAATCTTCCTTGCTTGGCTTAGCAGTGAGGGAATATGAGGCTTGAAATCACAAGGGAGACACAGGACTCCAGGGGCGCACTGTGTAGAGCCAAAGGTGGAGTCAGCAAAGCCAAGAGATGAACCCTGGATGACACTTAGTCCTGCATAAAATCAAATCCATCCCTGATCAATACAGTTTGGTGTACTAAAAGCTCCTCAAAGAAAAATTTGCAACTAGTTTTTCACATTTGCAATCCTACGATTCCTCAAAACTTGGTCCTAACAACTTAGCCTTCTAACTTGGATCCTCCTCGGTTCTTTGTACATGACTGACCTCCTGCCCACTACAATGCTGTCTGAAGGATTGTTGTTCTGTGCCTTTTGCCTTGATATACTGAGCCCACATTTTCTGCCTGCTCTCAAGTGTGCTGAGGCTACTGTAAGCAGTAAGTAGCCATGATCTCACTTTCAGACCTTGGTTTTCTCTGAACCCTGTGAACAACCAGCTTTTTCTTAACCAGTGTAACCCCACACTACCCAGGTCACAGTGTCAAGAGATTTGTAGGTAAAACAGAGATCTGTCCATTATCATACATATTTATCACCTGATTTCCATAGTTAGCCCCCAATTGTGACATTACTATTTCATAAATCTACTAAGAAATAGAAAAAACATATTTATATGTAGTCATATCTATATCTATAGTGGTTATACATATGCATTGTTTTTCCTCTAGTAAATTCTGGCATTCTCAATATCTCCACTGAGTTTCCAGAACATATGATATCATTTCAAAGACATATGACAGAGAAACAATGTTTAGATTTCTAAAAGTGATACAAATTGAATTTTAACTGTAACAAACTGTTGTATGAAGCTATGTTTAAAAACTTTACATTTAGAAACAATGACACATGCTGCCAAAGTCTGTTTGAAGTATTCTTTCTCTGCACTATGTATAAAAACTTTCTATGTTTTAAAATAAAAATTTACTCAGTGATGAAGGTATAGTCAAATTTTAAGGATTTTTTTTTTTTTAGAATTTGAACATATGCACATGGTAGTTCATCTTTTACCAATTAAGCTTTCAAGAATAAAAGCAATGTTTTGTTTTTTTTTTAATTAACAGCATAGATAACTCTTTGGAATATTACTTTAAAATAAACCAAGACAAATTTCTACCAAAACTGTCCAATGTCTGTCATTTATTCTATCCTTATGGAAATAGGACCAGTGTAAATATTGAGTACTCATATGATTTCAGGAACTGTGTCAGTGGTCCCTTGCAAGTGTCACTGCAGGCTGTCATCTTCACCACATGATCAGAAAGTCTGAGGGCCTGCAGACAAAGCTCTGTGAGCATGCATAGTGGCGAAACCACAGTGGTAGCCTCAGACTTAGGAGATGTGGTATTTCAGAAATTGCCTGAAAGAGACTGCTCTTCGAGTTAACTGTTCAAGAATTTTATGAAAAGGGTAGAGGGGTTAAGGACCAATTTCTATATCTCTTTTAATTTGAATGCTCTCTGGTAGAACAGGCTGTTTAACTTTGAAGTCCTTTGTTTTAGTACATTTGGACTGTGTGATGTATAAACAATCAAAATATATTTCTTATGGTTCTGGAGGCTGGAAGTTCAAGATCAGGGTGCATGATCAGGCGAGAGTCCTCTTTTGGGTTGCAGACCTCTCACTATTTCCTCACATAATAGAAGGAAGTAGGGAGCACTGTGGAGTCTCTGATGAGAGTACTAATCCCATTCATGAGGGTCCCCACCTTATGATTTGAGCACCTCCCAAAGGAACCACTCCTTAATACCAACATTAGCATTTCAGCATACAAATTTTTTTTGTGGGGGACACAAACATTCAGACCATAGTACCCTCAAATCATATAACCTTCATGTACTTAATTTTAGATTTGTCTACAGTTAAAAGACTAAAAATCATTTAATTAGAAACCAGTGTTTTCAACTATATTAATTTTCTTTAAGATGCAGCCTAAATGGATCGATTGTATATGAGTCTTATACAGGATCAAAAGAGTTAACATGTCATACTGCTACTAAATCAGAACAGCACCACACCCTGAGGAAATGAATAAATGAAGATCCATTAGCTGTTTCATCATTCTTACGTTCTAGCATAGTACGTGAATATAGAGATGAACATCACACTAAACCTCAAAAAATCTGGGATGAAAGGTATTTCCTGCTTTCAAGGAGTTCATAGTCTAGTGAGAGAGCTGGAGAAACATGCAGTACTGTACAATGATAAAGCTAACTGCAAGGTGCCAAGGAAGCAGAAATGAGTGATACCTAGCCCCCCCGAAGGCCACACGGAGAAAGTGTCATCTCACCTGTGTTCCGAATCATCAGGTGTAGCTGGGCAAAGAGATAAGAAACAGGTACAAATACAGAGCACTCTGTGACAATGACTAATGGCTGCGTATGGCTATAACAAATCACATTTCAGGAAAATGGCAGGAGAGGTAGGCAAGGAACTGTTCTTGATTGCTACAACAAGGACTTTTGTTTTACTGTAGACATCAAAGAGCTGGGTTTTTTTTAAAACAGAAACATGGCCTGATTGCAAGTGAGGTTTTCCACTGACTAGCTTACCGGGAATGAACATGGGGACCACGCCGAGTGGCAGCAAAGCAAACAAGAAATGTTGAGGGCTTTCCCAAGAGCAGCAGATCTGATATGGGGGTGTAGTGTGCACAGGGGAATGGCAGAGATAGGACAGCTTTCAGATCTGGGCATGACCCACCAGATAGCTCATGCTGACATTCTCTAAAATTGGGAATATAAGACAAAGAACAGACTTAGGGGAGAAGATGAGGAACTGTTCTTAGGAGCTATGAAACGCCAGGATGTAAGGTTTGTTTCCTGGGTGTGTCTCTCTTTCTGATCGCAATGCTCAGAAGCTAGTAATTTTCTGCCAAAATTATAGTTTCCTACAGGATAAATAAAATCTCTTCTTAGCAAGAGAGGGGGATAAAAGCATAAAAAGGAGAAATAGAGAAAAAATACTTTAATGAGCAGAATGAATACTATAAAGAAGGAGATGGAAGGAAGTGATAACCATAGAAAGTGGAAAGAGAATAATTAGTAGCGGTGACGTTAAGCCAAACCTTAGCTGCTTAGCAGTTTAGAGACTTGACTTCAAGGAGTCTTCAAAACGCTTGTGACCCAGCAAACCACCGCAGTGAAACTTCCAGAGGTGGCTGGCAATTGGCAGGAAGTCAAAGACCTCAGGCACCTATTGTTAGTAAAAGCCTATTCTCTCTCTGAAGGAGCCAGTAAGGGAAAGAATCCAGCAGGACTTTTCTTAGTCCTTCTCCACAGATTCAGACAGCAAATATATACCCGAAAAAGTTTAACTGCCATATGAGGACTTATTTAAAACATATTTAGAAAAATGCCAATTCTTCAATTCAGCAATTGAGCAAAAGAGTTCACTACCAAGATGCTGAATATAATCCATGGGTTGTTTTTTTTTAACCAATATTTAAAATTTGGTAGATTTCACTTAATTTCTGATTTCAAAGATTAGAAGAGGCTCACTCTCCCCTGTGATATCCAAAGCTGGGACCCAGAGCAGCCACCCCTCTTCAGCTGGAGAACTTGTGAATTTTGGAACCTCAATAGAACATTGCTGAAAAAAGAATGCTCATTCACATCAACTATTTTCTACACTGCAATTATATTCATTTGATATAAGCACATTCACTTCCAGTAGAAATAAATTTTTAAATATGAGAGTTCTTAGACTTACAAACTCTCTCAATGTATAAACTTTCATATATAAGAATAAATCTATTCTCCGGAGCAATAGTTTCTCAACATTTTACTGATGACGTTCATTAGTCATTTTGGTCTTGACCACACTGTGTTCCTTAGTCTAAAGAGGCTTTAGGAGCTATGCTGGGTTTTATGGATTCCACAGTGCTAGTTAGCCCAAAATATTGACATTAAGTGCAAAGACATTAAGTGTGGAAGGTGGTAGTGAGATGAAGCATATCATTAAGAAGCAAACAAGAGGAAAAAAATGAAAAATGAGTAACTGGGACGATGCCAAGTGCACGTGAAATGCACCCGAGAGAGAATGTGAGTCGCATGGTGGGCGGAAAGCACAGAGTCCATGAAACGGGGCCCAATTAACGGAAAAATAGCAACCTTTCTATTAGTAGGAGTGCAGGCTCAATCATTAAACTGGTCACATTAATAAAATATGCTAAGCATCCTCAAACTTTAGGCAACTTTAAACACTGTCCTAACAGTAACTTAAAACTATAAACATTCCAGAAGCCCCCAAACAGGGAAGCAACTGCATTACTAGCCCTGTGGATTTTTGTAGTAGTTTAAGGGATGAGTAATTTAGTGATATTCAGGATAAGTTGGGGAGTCATTTTAGCACAAAAAGGAGGGCTTCTATTAAATTCTATACCACTATATTTTGACGCAAGAAATACGAGAGCCCACTAAGCACACAGAAAAGAGCCACAGCACGGTAGCAGAAACTGGTGCACCGCAAGGGAGCCAGTCTCACGAAAGTCAAAAGCTGGTGCACTGTGGCAAAATTCTAACTGAAAACTCTTAAACAGGGCATTCATACAGAAAAATTTGTACATATATTTTCTTTATGACTAAGAAACTGCATATTAGTAATTGGCAAAATATTTTCTATTTATAAAAATTAACTTCAACTTTTTCACATTCAGGTTTATGGTCAAAAGTTAAAATAATCTGATGGACCATACCCTTAACCATAAACTACATTCAAAGACTTCAGAAACAGACCTCCCCAATGTTACTAAATAAGAGACTATTGTGTCCAGTTAGTGGGCAAGAGTCATTGTTTACTATTTTGGTATGACGGCTGTTATCAATCGCTCTCTTATTTTCCTTTTAATAGGCAGCATTCCATTCAGCCAACCCCAAATTCCCGCTCTCTTCATATTGGAAAAACTAGTTCGGCCTTCTAGTTAGCACAGTCGCTGAGTTATGCCAATGAGAGACCACACACACACACACACAATTCAATCCGACCTCACCAGTGGTTCAGCAGAACAGCTTCTGGATTTCAAATTTACTTCAAGGTGACACTTAGGTTTCACCACCTAGCATTTTCTTACCTTTAACTAAAACTATGCATGTTAGTTAAAATTCACTTAAGTGAATTATTTCTTGATTACTATAGAGTAGCTCCATTCTATCAGGTCTTAGAACATGAGTCATTCCACTTCGTTCTTCAATCTTTCTAGATCCTTTGTAACACAAATGTTCACTCTAAAAATGGGCAGCTTCTTATTTGTTTATGCTTTTGTAGCTTCTAGTTATATAGTAACATAGTAAAGTTTGTCCTAAATAAAACTTTTATAGAATTCATGGTCCTGGGCTTACCTTGGTTAGCTAGATTTTGTTTTACATTTAATTACTATTTAACCCCTTATTTTACACAGCCAATATTGAGTCCTTCTAACAGAAAGCATGCTTCCTTGCCTCTTAAAGTATATTTTGTTAAACATTACTGAAATTTTAAACATTAGCATAAAGCCATTATAATAAACATAAAAATTACTGTAAGCAACACAGGGAAGCATCAAAAGCACAAGCAATTTAAAGTCTTGGGCTCAATGCTCAAATTCAAGTTTTTTGGGACTGTCTGACCCTTGGATTGTTATTCCACAAAATGAGAATAAGAACACATTTCTCAAATGGTTGTTAGAATGAATGAGTTAGATAATTACACTCAGAAAACATAACTTTGTGACATTCCTCTGGAAGGCTGGTGTGCTCTCAGAATCTGCTGAGATAGGTGAAATAACTGTTTTTTGTCTAAACAGCTCCAGACTACTGCAACTTTTGAGTTCTCATGATTGACTTTATTATTATTGTCTAGTTACCTAGGCTATAAGCTGATGCTATATCTGCTATCATTATGTCAGCCAGTAGTCTAACAAGTAAAAAAGGCAGTGGGGTGGGGGTGGAGGGGTGGCTTCCAGGATATAATAAATAAAAAGAGTCTTTCTATGTAAAACAGAAAACAGTTCCCTTTCTTCCTGTAAACAAGAGAAGTGGGTTTCCCTAAATAAAGAGGAAAATGGGAGAAGAGGTGTGATAAACTCATTTTCACCAGTTGGGCCAGTCACAACTATCTAATTCTTTTGTTAAACATAAAAGTAGCCTCCGATAAACAGCAAAACATCTTCTAGACTGAACTCCGCCACAAATTTAAACAAGCATTAGCAAGCAGGCGTAAGTGCCACCATGCCACCTGTTACTACAGACTCTCGAACTCCTTTCCCTTAGTCTGTTTGAGCACTACATTCATCACTCTTCATGAAAGGTTCAGCATTCCAGGAGGATCAGGGGACTCTCTCTAGTCAAATCAGGAGGCTTCCTTGATCAGACCCACTAAAATTCCCAATCTAGGTGCTTTACTCTGAAGGTTATAGTTGTTCTAGTTGCAAGATTCTTTTATGTAACTTTCATGCCTGGGATAGAGGTACCTATCTAATGTCTAATGAGCCACACTCATCTCACCATTGGAGAATTAATTCTAATATCCATTTTACTAAATGATAAATTCTGCGCTTCATATTTATAGGAAAATATATGAAGTGTTTTTAGTGACCACTTTAGATCGCAGCCTTCTCCTAAGATCCTTTTTATATAACTGATGATGCCCACAGTGGAAAGCAAATTTGAGTACAAACATACAAGCACGTATTTCACTCTATACTGAAATATTTCAACAGTAAATTACAGATTAGTAATGTGAAGGAGAAGGGATGGTGATTTTTGTTAATTTTGTGTTCCCAGTGGTTGGGAGAATGAAAGACAGAAACTTCACAGCCGGAAAAGTATCCCCTATAGCTGGGCGGGGCTCCGGGAGCTTCCACAGATGTTCAAAGTACTCAGGATTGGGTTTGTACCTAACATGAGCCATAGAAAGGACAATGGCTTGGGGACTGAGCACCTAAGACCAATCTGTTCCCCTGTTACTCTTTCTGGTGAAAGATCTGTACGGAATAGAGAACAGGCTACACCAGCACCTGCTCTAGCTCGGATATACTGTCTCTTAGATTTTGGCTTATCCTGGATCCAAATGCAATCCAGGTGACCTAACTTACCCCTCCTTTCTTCTAACTCATTAATTCTAATATGTTTTAAATTTATGACTTAGAATACTCTATTTTTTTGTAAAATACTATTGTTTCTATCAATACACAGATTTGTTGATTGATTTTGTTTTTACAATGTTACTTCAATCATTCTGCAGAACAGAAATGCCTAGGGAGACTTTTAAAATTGGACTTGTCTCACCCCACAGACATAATGAATCAGAATCTCCCCGGTGGGACCCTAACAGGTGCATTTTGGGGGTTAAAAAAGAAGTTCCTATTTTGTTCTAATCTACACCCTTGATAAAGAACCACAGGGGAACAGCTAGTTTGCTGTAAAGATAAACTAGGTTTTAAAACCAATCTTCCTCAACTGGAAAAAAAATCTAAAAAATGCTGGATAGTTTTATTTTTGCTTAATAAATCACTGTAAGTATCAAAGAAAACAATAAAATTAGAGCTTCCATTAGATACAGCAATTCCACTTCGGGGTATTTACCCAAAGAAAACAAAAACACTAATTCGAAAAGATGTATGCACCCGTATATTCATTATAGCATTACTAGTAATAGCCAAGATATGAAAACCACCTAGATGTCCATCAACAGATGACTAGATAAAAAAAATGTGACATATGTATACAAATACACACATGCACACACACAAACACATATGGGCTGTCCAGAAAATATCGACCATGTAATATGGAAAACAGAGGTATTTATAACTGGATTTTTTTCTGGACATCCTATATATACATACATATATATATATATACACACACACACACACACACACACATACACACACACACATATATATATGTGTGTGTGTGTGTGTGTATATATATATAATGTAATATTATTCAGTAATAAAAAAGAATGAAATCTTGCAATTAGCAACAATATAGATGGACCTAGAGGGTATTATGCTAAGTGAAATAAGAGAAAGAAAAATACTGCATGGTTTCACTTAAATATAGAATCTAAAGAAAAAAATTAAATAAACAAAACAAAAACAAACCCATAGATGTAGAGAGCAAACTGAGGGTTGACTATGGGGAGGAGAGTAGGGAGTAGATGAGAGAGACAGTGAGAGAAGAAGAGGGCAGAGGAGGAGGAGAGGGAGGGAGGGATGGTGTCAGCATAGCACCTCTGAGGAGGTTCATTGTTCTGTGGACACAGGACAGGGCCTGACCAAAAAGATAATGACAGATGATAGATAGAGAGATAAGATAATAGATAGAATACATCAAGTAGCTGACAAGATAATAAGAAATTATTAGGTCAATACTGAAGGAAAAACAGGAACCCAGAGTAATAAGCCAGCATGGAAGTCACCTTTCCACAAATGCATCTGCCAGTTCCTGCAAATCTGAACTTTTGTCTTGACAGCTTCACTAGTAGAAGGAAATCAAAGTCACAGGCTGACACAGGGTAGAGGATTTAATAGGAAATCACAGTGGCAGAAGCAAATAGTTTCCCTTTGTAATCCCAACTTAAATTCAGGGTACAGGTAAACTAGAATGGACTTGCAGCCCAGAATGACATCATGAAGATCCACCAAAGAAACTCAAGCCTTGAATTTGCTTGGTGCTAGACTCAAAAGATGCCTGGCAGAAGCAAATACAGATTTTGTCTGAACGAAAGTATCTTCATTCCAGAACTCAACTAAATGTGACTCAAATAAAGTACTTCATGAAAAAAACCATGAAGGAAGGGAAAAGGCAAATGAATAAATAGAACAATTTCTAGCACAAGAAGCAAAGAAAGAATGAGTATCCAGAATACAGACAGACCTGTATAAGATTTATATAGATACTTCAAAAAAAGAAACCTCAAATGGTGAAGAAATACATCAAAAGGTGCTTGATCTCAATAATAATCAGGGACTTGCAAAATAAAGCCACAATTAAAGACACTGAAAACCCTCCTGATTGCTTGGTATTGAATCCTGGGAATGAGACATGTTTTTGAAAATTGAGAAACAGTAACTCTCACACCCTTCCAGTATGATTATAAATTGGTAAAAGAAAAAAAAAAAGCACTTCAGGAAGCATCTGGCCTTTTTCTAGTAAAGATGAAGAAACGCACATGCTAGAGAAATTCCACTCAGAGGTATAGAAACTCATGAACAGGGAACATCAGGAGACATATATAATAATGTTCTTATCAGCATTTTTCTTAATAGCCCAGACTAGAAACAACCCAAAATTCCACCAATAGAATGGATAAGCAAATTGCAGTACAGACACACAATAGAATATTATATTGCAGTAAGATAAACTTCAACTATACCTAACAATATAAATAAGTCATCATAGTGAATGAAAAAAACAAGTCACCCAAGTACCTATAGCACAATTACATTCATATAAAAGTCAAAAAACAGGAAAGACCAAACAAGATTGTTTTGGTATGCACACACAGTGGTAAAATTTTAAAGAAAAAGGAAAGGAATGAGGGGGTGGGAGAGGTTATCCCTGGGAAGGCACACATAGGAGAGTGGGCAGTGCTCTTTTCCTTGACTTGGTGATGACTGCATGAATCGTGTTTCATGATAATTCCTTAAAGCACACTTTCAGCTTTATGGACTTGCCTGGTTGCATGTTGTATTTCCTAATGACAGTATTTAAAAAAAAAAAATAGGAGAAAAACAAGGAGTAATAGGAAGACAGAAGAAGATGAAAGAGAAGAGGAGGATGAGGAAGGGGAGGAGGAGGACAGGAGATACTGAGTTAGACCCCAAGTCCCATAATGATACAAGTGACTCGTTTCCTTTGAGTTCATAACATCAGGTCACTTCTTACCACGCAGTACCTTTCAGTAAACCCCCTCCTCTGCCCCATCGTTCACTGCAGTCTAAGTTGGTCTACTGTCCTGACTTTTGGTTCTCTTTGATAGCTTTCTCAGTGAGTAAAAAAATGATGATGCAATACATCCTGGAGTGAGAATTCAAGGAGCAGGGGAAATGGGTATGATTTTATAGGATAACACTTGCTCAATACAATTTTGGCCTTATTTAATCTTACAGACATTATTCTGACATGTATGACTACCTCAACTGTGACTTTCTATTCATGGATACTGTCCATAAATTTTACCAATGTTGAACAGTGCTAACAATAAGATAATCAATGCCTTGCTCTCCAGATATATAAGGAAAGGAAATATGTGACTTTTCTCTCCTCATCTCAGCAGGAGTAGAATAGCTACCTGTAATGTGTGTGTGTGTGTGTGTGTGTGTGTGTATACACACACACACACACACACACACACACACACACATACTCACACAAACATGGTTTTGAATACCTTTTAAAAAATGTGGTTGGAAAAAATGTGGCTGCTGAACATAATTCATGGCTTGTAACAGATTTCGGGATAGCATTTTAGGTGCCAAAGACTGTGTTTCTTTTAAATGTGGAACTTTAGTTCAGAATTTAAGATCAGCCCCAATCAAGTAACAATTTGAAAACAGATGTTAAGTGTTAAAAGATACATTGAAGCATATTAAGATATTTTTTTGGTTTATTTTAGCAAAAATCCATTAGAATAGGGCAGGGCCAAACTGGAAGTGGTTAGAGGTGCTCCACCAACAGGAACTGGGGCCACAACCTTCACAGAGAAGAGTAAGCAACTGCATTCGTTAGGAAGGCCTAGATTGTTCTTTTGATTGGCTGTCCTTAGGTTTTTGATTTCTTAACCTTGAAGCATTACAAGCTTAGGTTTTGGTTTGTTTACATACACTGCTAAGACATTAGAACTACCTAATCTAATGGCCTCCTTATCTAATTAATTTAACAGAAGTTAGTATGGCATGATTTGTTCCTGAATTCTGAAGGCCACACCATCTCTTATTAATCACTGCTGCCTTTCTAAGTAATCACTTTCTAAGTTTCATAATCTGTTTGAAATTTGCTAAAGTTTGAGATTAAATGTACTAATGAGTGATTTATAAATTCTTCTATTACCCCTTTTGGAAAATTATCTTTAATCCTTTAGAATTCTTCAGGTCTTTGAATCTGTAATGATGACTAACGATGCAACTTTGAAAATAAATGATGTAGGTATATATCTTTTTTTATTTCATTAAAATATTTTTTCCTGCTCATTTTCTATTTAAGTGGAGCCAAAATTTATCAGCTCAACCTCGTAATAAAAAGCAAAGCAGAACAATTATTAAAAACCTCTACTTCCTCTTTTTCATCTAGGACACCACATAACAGGCCTCAAACATCAACCTACCTCTTCCATAGTCTTCTTATTCTAAAACTAGTTCCAAATGGCTTTTTTTGTGGCAGGATGTTACATGTTTTAGATCACTCTATGTTTTAAACTTTCTGAAATAAGGTTTAAAAGATGGTCGCCCTTTATTATAACCATCTATGGTTACATACATCTCAAGCCCAGCATCATTTGCACAGTCTTGAATCTGGGAGACCAAGTTGCCTATAGTCCTTGAATTCTGTTTTCTTTTGCCCCCACCCCAAATACACCCCCAAAATGCTGAACCTAAGCCAAATGTTACATGGTAAGAAGGAAACTAAAAGCATTATAATAATAACTTCTACAAATACCAAGAAATAACAGAAGCATCAACAGATAAGAGTCCGAGGTGGGGAAAAAAATACAGGTCTTGGAAACTAAACACATCACCAATTGGAGAAAACCAAAGCACCACAGGTCTACCCCTAGGGAACACATCCAGAGAGTGACTTCTTCATATACAATTCTTTTCTCCCCTATATATATTCAAATATGTATATATTTGAATATGGAATATCTACGTTCCCAGGAATTTATTTTTAAATTTCCAAGGAAAATGTCCAAGCCAATATTTTCCTTTCTGTGAAAATCTACCTCAGCCCCAAACCCATCTGTATATTAAGAAAACTAACAAAGAAACTATATACAATGTACATATACCTAAACACAAATGTATAGGAAAATAGTGGTATGGATTGTTACATTAAGGAAATTCATTTATATAAATGAATGTAACCATTCACACTAATAATGAAATGCTGTATATTACATAAAATAATACACAATAAATGTTATATGTTATATATTATGTTATATAATATACAAGTTACAAAATAGAGGTACCACCACTGGATACTGACACCCCGGTTGCACCTCCATCAATTCCAAAGCAACACACTATCGGTTTGGTCACAACCGCTTTCTCAGGAAACCGAATGGAATTAGCACAGCTGCAGCCATGAAGTGACAGAAGAGTCAGGGAGGCCCCTGCAGCCTAAGTCAAAGTCGATCACACTGCACTAACCTACAAAGAAGTCTGGAAAGGGGATTCAGTTTCAAAAATGGCTGAGGGCTCTGCCTCAAAAGGTAGGAGACTACTCAAAATATAGGAGGACCTAAAATAATAACAAATGTTGACCACCAGATTAGAGTAGAAACTTTTTTTAAGTTCACTTTGTACGTTGTATATTCAGAAATTTCAGTGTACAGGAACACTTTTGTAACATCATCATAGAACACACTTCTCCTTTACTACTTGAGAGGGGAAAATAGAGCAGTCAGAGTATTCTTCCTAAAGAGTATTTAAAGGGAGACAATTGTATCATTTGTGAATACTCTTGGAAAATACACTGAGGTATGTAATTCACTTTACTGTCACTTACATAAAGTGATCATTTTCTATTTTTCAACTTTGATTAAATCATTTTCTTTGTCTTGTCAAAAAATATCCATACGGTTTGGGCACCCAGAAATATGTCTGTAATACATCTTTTATCCTCTTATATGGCTTGAGTACCTAAAAACATTCATTTTCCTAAGGTAGTGTATTATCATACTCAGTTCAGCTGAAGACTGAAATCCTACTTGTTTTGAGAAGGTTCTGGATAAAGGAAAAGAGATGTTCTCAGCGATACTCTAAACCTGGCTTGTCCAAGCTGCAGCCTGGGGGCCACAAGCAGCCCAGGACGGCTTTGAATGTGGCCCAACACAAATTTGGAAACTTCCTTAAAATATTCTGAAAATTATGCACAGACCATTTTCTTTAGCTCACCAGCTACCATTAGTGTTAGTGTATATTATGTGTGGCCAAGGCAATTCTTCTTCCAATGTAGCCCAGGGAAGCCAAGGTCGGGCAGCCCTGCTCTAAAGTACCAGTGAACACTGACCACCATGGATGCTTCCCTGAACTTAGTCAAGTGTTCTGCTTTCAAAAGCACCTGCACTAATATTTGCTTGTCTGACTCACAAATGCAAAATGCATGCTGGGTAATTTGCTTTATCTTGAAGACTACTTTACTTCCATGATTAATTCTGAGTGTTGGATATTACTAACAACAACAAAAAGTCCTGAAAAATAAATACAAAATATGACTTTATCCTAGGTAAGGAAAGTGAATTATAACTATGAATCTTTTCTTTGAAAACATCTGTAATATCTAAATTATCTTCTGCTATATTTGGTTTGGGAACTTTTCACTGTTTATTTAATAGTAAGGATGAAAATTAGAAGCATCATCTAAGTATATTGCATTTAAAGCTATGTAACAAAAAGTCATATTTGCTAATGATGTATGCGTGGCTCAGTGAGCAACTTATGACAAAAATATTGTATATTAAGGACACAATCTAATTATTTGTCATCACACCAGCTGTAATGTAATGCAAGATTCATAATTTATTCAACAACATGCTGATCATATGCCATAAATACCAGTAGGTCTTTACTTTAGCTTTTTGAAGAAAAAAGAGCCAATGCCTGTCAGTGATGAAGGTATTTAACAGTGGAGAAGTTTAACAATCCCTGGAATGAGCCAGTCCCAGAGGATTTTTCTATCTGATTTAACTTACCTACAACATCCCAATATCCCAATCTCCATGCTATATTTTTCAATCTCACTGCTTATATTTCTGTTATTTTCAGTTGTTTAAAATTAAAATTATCTCTATACAGAACTTGGAATCGTTGTATCTGAGCGTCTTTATCACCATACCATAAAATGTATATTTTATTCATTCACACACTCAACAAATAGTATTAAACTTTAAGTACAGGGCTGTACCAAAAAAATCCAGCCATAAATGCCTCTACTTTTCATATTACATGGCTGGATACTTTCCAGACAGTCCTCATATGTACAAGGAGCTGTAAATAAGACATACCTAGTTCCACATTTTAAAGAGAATACAGATATTAATCAATGAATGATCCAATCCATTATATAAGTGCAACACTTACAGTCACAAGTGTTACAGAGGTTTATAGAATGCTATGAGGCCATGTAAAATGAAGTTCTGACTTAATTTGGAGAAGAGGAATCGAGAAAAAGCTTTCAGGGAAGACTTCTCTGAGGATTATTATAAAACTTCAATATTTAAGAAGCACTTAACCTAGGGTCTAGCACATAGCAGCCACTCAATGAAGTGATGATGATGATGATGATGACATTACACAGTTAAAATCATTCAGGTCAATATCCTTAGTTCTCCAGACCGGGCATGTTTAGAATATATTATGAACAGAATCAGATGTACTAGTAAGAACTATTTGAGGAATAACAGTAAGGGCCTTAGAGTTGGTAGTTTCTGTTTCTTTACCATTACTTTATCACAGAATCTACTAGAGGCTTAATAGTATGTGCTCCCCCAGTAGATTTCTGGCTCTATTACTCCAATTACATTATTTCAGATCCAAATGAGAGGTGCCACACTACTTGTCAGAAAATAATACAACAGCTAAGGATGAGTACAGGCAGCTCCAGTCATAATTGTGTCCAGTTTGTACGAAGCCTTTGAGAAAGTTATTATACTATCCTTGACTGCTGGCTCTGCTGTTCTGCTTCTCTCCACATTCCTCAGTCATTGCTTTTCAGTATGAGGCAGTTCAGGGAGCTCCAGTCTCAGCAGTCACTTGAAGAGTCCATGACCTGCTACTGTATCCATTCACGTGTGTGGAAAACCAGGTGACTAAAACAGAGCAACAGTGGTTTCCATGAATGCACACAAAAAAGTAAATATGAGTGTTTACAGCAATCCTCACCAACAGAAACTACTCTTTAATCATTTTCTCCCTTGTAGTAGAAATGAAACTTTCCTTAATTTCCCCCCACCTCATCATTTCATCATTTCAGTTTAATACCATGCACTGTGAGATTGTCATTTCATAGGCAGCATATCAAGTGCTTTTATATGCATTACCTTGTTGAATTTTTTTTAACAGCTTAACTAAGGTATAAGTGACATTTAATAATTACACACATTTCAAGTACACAATTTGTTAAGTTTTTGCATAGGAACACACCACTGAAATCACCACCAAAATTATGATGATGATATGGTCCATCCCAAAGGAACTGCTATGGACTAAATGTTTTTGTCTCTCCTGACCAAATGAATATGTTGAAGCTCTAACTCTATTGTGGTGGTAGTAGGAGGTGGGGTGTCTCTGGAAGATAATTTAGGTTATGAAAGTGGAGCCCTTATGAATGGGATTAATGACTTTATAGGAAGAGACACAAGAGATGATCTCTCTCTCTCCATCATGTGAGGATACAGAGAAAGGGACTGTCTGCAAACTAGGGAGGGGGCTCTGACCAGAACCTAACCATGCTATGCTGGCCCTACAATCTTAAACATCCAAGATTCCAGAACTGTGAGAAATGAATTTCTGTTGTTTAAGCCATCCAGTCTATGGTAGTCTGTTATTGAATTGCAAAGTGACTAGAAGGAACATACACATCACTGCTCATGCTCCTTTGTAATCCCAACCTTAGCTCCTCCCCACCCTCTGATTCAAGGCAACCAACTGCACTATAGGTTAGGCTGTACTTTCTGGAATTTTTTTAACTGGAATCATCCATTATATACTTTTCCGTGTGTAGCATCTTTCAGTCAATATAATTATTTTGAGATTCATCCATGTTGTACCATATATCAATACTCCTTTCATTATTAATGCCAATTATTATTCCATTATATGGATATTCCACAGTTTGTTTATACAGTCACCTGCTGTTGGACATTTGGGTTATTTTCAATTTGAAGCCACTGCAAACAAAGCTATGAGAAATATCTGTATACATTTCATGGTATGACCAAACCATACAAAGGTACAGGAAATTTCTCTTGGGTAAATACCTTGGAGTGGCATAGCTGAAATACATGGCAGGTATTTGTTTAACTTTTTAAGACACTGTCCCATGGTTTTCCAGAGTGGTTGTACCATTTTATATTCCCATTTCATATTTTATTATTTAGTAAAATAGCAATGTATCAGAGTTTTAGTTCTTTTCCTAACCACAGTGAATATGGTAAATCTATTAAATTTTGGCCATTCGAAAGGTGTACCTTATTCAATTGTCACTCTATAAAAAAGATAATAACATCCATGTCATAGATCAAAACATTGAAGCTCAGCCCATGTTTTCCTCCTGAGATAAATTACAAAAAGCCCCCTGAAAATACACAAACTTGTGTTCTAAATATATAAAACAAAAAAAAAAGTCAAAACTCTTATGCCATTTGACATTGGAATTGAGTCAAACTATAGATTTAAGTCACCATAAAATTAGCAAATTAATTTTAACCCCAAGCATAGACTTGAACATGAAACAGTATTAAAATTAAATATAGTAGTATTACGAATCATTCATGTATCAATTTATCTTAAATGTTATTATGAATAATTCCTTTGTAAAAAAGAATTTTATTCACTAAAGTTTCCAAGGCTAACACCTGGCACAATTTGATCTTGTGAAATTTCAACCACGATGCTGAAATTTGATGACCATAATAAGTAGTCAAAAGAAATGAGAAGGAAATAATTTTGCCATCTTAGTGACAGCAGCAGCCAGGAAAATTGCTAAAACGTCCTAAGTGCCAAAATGTGACATTGTTGAAGAACTCAGGCGAAAAGAAAAGGTTTATTATCTATATGGAAACTTGCTACCAACTCCCAAATACCTCAACACAATAATACTTGCAAAGAAAGCAATGACATGATGGAAACTAGACAGGAAAAATAATTCAAGTTCATTTAGCAAGGTTTTAGTAAAATAGCCAATGTTAAAATGCTGCCAATTTGAAGCCACTGCTTTAAAAAGTCAAACATTCCTCTAATGTTCACTGGATCAAAAGTGATCTAATCGCAAAATAAAATGTATTTAAAAACATACAAGAGAATGTAATGGCAATATAGAAACAGCTACAAATCAGATTCTTTTTTGAACAGTTTACACTTACATCATGAAAAAAAATGACAATCTGCAGATTATTAGTACTGCCAAAATTGGAGAAAGTTCTTGTAGTTAAAGTAAAAGCAAAATATGCATAAATATACAAGGGTAACAAAAGAGTATTTTTTGCTTGCAGAAGCGCTGTAATTTTATTTAAATAGTAGGTGTTCCTGAAGAATAAAAAATGGAATTGCACTTAAAAAGACACCCAATTCTATACCTCATATATAGTAGTCATCTTTAAAATGTTGGCAAGAAAAAATGCCCACAGGAAAAATAAAAGAAGCAAACTATTTCAAAATCATCCAAACTATAATAACCAAAGAAACACGTCATTTTTTCTTCCCTTTCAGGTAAATTTGAGATATGTTCTCCTAAGAGAAAAAAAAGCCACTACCAAGAAACGATTCGTTCTAAGATACTTGTATACCTAAGTCCTGCATCCTATAAAGAATGTAACAACTATCTTTTCAATGTGTGTTCTGTGGAAAGTTGGGAGGTAAAAATCTCTCTTTTCTTTGAGTAATTTAGTTTTTTTCAGTTAAATAGTAGCAATGTCCAAAATAAATAAATACATGAACAGTGAGTACTTTTGATTCAAATAGAAATAAAAAAGTACAAGTTTGGTTTTGTGGTTTGTTTTTCTGTGTTGTTGTTTGTTTTTAATTTCTTAAGCTTTGAAAAATGAACTTGTTCTCTACAACTCTTCTATATAACTCTATTGAAGCAGTGGATCTTAAATCGTCCACAGTTGCTGTCTCAGAAAATGAGATGTAGATTTGATTAAGAGTTTTCTTAAATACATATTATTTTTATTCCAAGTATAGGTACAGTTTATATTAATGGGAGAGCTAAAGAGACAATGAAACAAGCAAGCAAGGGGAGTATGAGTACATTTTCTACATGGAAATAGTAAAAATTTTTTGCAAAATTGCTTATTATGGTAAAATACGAGGGCTGTCTGGAAAGTCTCCAGCCATGGAATATGAAAAACAGAGGCATTTATGGGTGGATTTTTTCCGGACAGCCCTCATAGTCTCTTTGGAAAAGTTTGATAAATCACTTTGCTAACGTCATCTAGGCCAACAACAGAACAGTATCTGCGCCGTCTAAAGCACGTCCTGCTAAGGAGCTGCCCCCATGCTTCCAGCCTATGCCTTTCCCCTGACTAAGTCATCTCCTCTCTCTCACAGCAGCCTCGCATCCACCATATTAACCAGCTTAGGCTACCATAACAAAATACCATACAGTTGGTAGCTTATACACAACAGAAATTATTTAGCACAGGACTGAAGGCTGGAAAGTCTACAATCAAGGTACCAGCAAGATAAGTTTCATTCTCTCCTCGGCTTTTGCTGGTCACCTTCTCCCTGTGTGCTTACATAACTTCTTCACGCTGTGTTAAGTCAGTAGGGGCAGGGAATGAGGGGGAGAGGGAGAGATAGGGAGGGAGGAAGGAAGAGACAAGTACCTTTTCTAAACACAGCAATTCATGGACAGTGTTCTGTGTTTACTAACATCAAATGTTTGCTTCATCACAGATTTTGGCTGCAGCCATATTAGATCAACCTTATAAGCAGTGTGCAACTTTCTGTTGTGCACGGTGTTTAGGTTTGTTTTGCTGCCATTAAATGCAGCTACATTAACAGATATTGCAGGTTTAAATATAACTTGTAACTTAAGGTTAACATGCTGACTTTTAAAAAGGGGGTCTCAGAATTTCAGTTATTTTAGAATATCTTCAAGTTTTAATTTTATTCATCCAATACAAAAGCTACAATTTATAACATATGTTATGGTATACAGTAGTTTACTTTCAGTATATGAAATTATTATATTCTTTTTTAAAGTATGAATATGCAAAAATTATAATTAGAAATTTAAACTAGTGAAGAAGTAAACAAAGCTCTAAACTATCCCTTATACAAAATAACAACTATAAGTAATCGGGGGAGGGGGAGGATTGCATCTCCTTCTACATACTGACTTTTAGATATTTATAATACTGCAGAAATAGAATGCTGCACAATGACATTTATTTTAAACATAATTCAATAATTTATATATATTTATAATCAACATAAAAATTTATTATTTCTTTCTCTCTCTGTATCTCTTTCTTTCTGCCACTGTATTTTATTTGGGGTTATTTCCTTGTGGAAAACTCTCAAAATTAGAAGTTAAATGGTAAAGTCAAAGGTATGGTCACAGTTGTAACCCTCCCAATATACTGATAAATTTTTCCAATTTATCTTATTAGCAGCAACATGTGAGTTTACACACATCCCTACAGATTCACTTAAAGTGAATTTATAATTTTTAATTATTAAGTAATTTAATAGATAGGCAATAACACACACTTCATACTTGTTTTAATTAACATTTTTGTAATATTACTAAGTTTCTTTTCAACTTTGAAATTTGTATTTTCATTTATTTGAACATTTATTTTCATTCTCTGAGTGTCTATCCTTTGTTTAGGACTCATATATTTTCATTACTTCTTTAAATGACATCATTATCAATATCAATTTTCTAGTCACCAAATATATGAAGTTGATATTAAGTTAACTGAGATTCTAGATATAAAACCAGAAATGTCACCCCTAAGCCATTTGCTTTTGTCTATTTTTTAGATTTTCTTCTATTTTAAATAGTTTAAATATATTTATTGCTGTACATATATTTAATTATTTTTCATCTATTTTACATATTAAATTTCTTTCTACCTCTGTAGCCTTACCTCAGCTTCAATACTGTGCATTAAATAACTTGTGTTCTCATTATAGTGTAACCTAATTGGATATAATAAATTCTAATAAACATTTCTGGAATCTTTAACTTTGTGTCTTCCTCAACATGAGCAGCCTAGTATAACAGAATGAATAAACATTTTGGTGACTCTGAGGTTGAAATAAAGCAGTCCGAAACTGCTTTTGAGTCAGTGTTATTTTCTAGTGGGAAATTACAGCAAAACTGACCAACTAGGAATAATGATAAATAGAATAATTTGGAATACTCCCAAACTCCAGATGTTGAAATAATCATTTACGACACTTAATAGAACACAAAATGTTCTAGCATGCTCAACATTATCACTTTGAACATGCCTAAGCCTTAAAGTACAAGGAGTATACTGCAGATTGCATATTTTAGTTATAAAATTCATCTTCTCAACTTGGTTAAAACAACTGAGGTATCTTTTTACTGGCAGATCAGCAAAAACAACATTTACCAAGGAAAGCAAGTAAAACAAGCAATATACTAAGATCATTTACTAGATGGTCATATTAGTATATATGTTTCTTAATTATAAATGCTATACTTTTCTTGCATCTATTGATACATAAATAACAGTCCTAAACATATTTTTAACACTCTTCTAAACAAGTAAATTTATCTGTCTAAATGATATCTCCCAATAGAATTACATGCTATATGATGTTGAGATGAATTAGTTTGTTAGGTAAATAACCTTAAATATGAAATAGCAATCAACAAGTATGCATAAAAATCATTTAAATGTGTATGATGCGCTTTCCTGAATTGAGTGATTCTAGTTTGTCTATCTGAAGTTAAATTACCCAACTCTTGAATATGGAAATTAGAATGAATGTTTAATTATAACAATATCAAAGTTTTTAAATTGTGTTCTGTATTTATCATCTACTAGATGGCTTTTTCTTTTTGGTGCAAGATGCAAAACTGGCCTATTAAAATATTTGGATGTAGAAACCAGAAATTCCTATAACTTCTAAAATAGAAAAATAGGAGGTTTGGGAGAGAGTTCTGGGTTAATGACATTAATTTGGCAGTCTCTGGCCTATAAATGATATTTAATGTCAGGAGACAGAATGTGATCCCCAATAAGTGCAAAGAAAGAAGAGAAGACAGTACTGATCATGAAGAGGGCTGGAAAAAGAGGAAGAAGGACAAGTGAGTCATGGACATCTGGGAAGATGCACTGTCTCTGCTGCTCCAGGGCAGGTAAAGTAAGATGACCAAATATTGACTAATGTGTACAGAAACTTGGAGGTCCCTGTTGAACCTGATCAAATTTCTGGTGAAGTAGTGGGGACAAAAGTCTGATTAAAGTATGTTTAAGAGATAATTAAAAGAGAAGTAGAGACAACAAGTATAAACTTGTTGAGTTTACTTGTTAAGGGAAACAAAGAATAGCTAGTGGGGCAAGAGAAGCAAGAGGCAAGACAGGGTTGTTTGTTTTCCATTTAAAATTTAGAACAATTAATCCTTTACAAAGTTCCCAGAAAATATATTTGCTTAATGCATTTTAAAGCTCTAATGAGGAAGGACACTAAGAAATGATGACCTGGGCTAACTGTAGGAAAATATTTTTGTCTATAAAACTTCAGACCCTCAATTAGGCCAGTCCTATTTTCAAAGTGCTTAAAATATACAGGGATTCTAACTACATATGAAAAGCAATATCCAGTTGCTTGATACTTATATAAAGGGAGACCCCCTGAGGGACACTAGTCCCAGAACAGGTAGAAAACTAACATTGTAACAGATGACCTTTTAGGGAGGATCTTAGTATGCCTTATAAACAAATTATAGGTAAGTGATTAATTAAAATCTCTTTGGTGTTGACATACTGGGCAAATGTAACAAGTTTAATTCAATAAAGTAGAGCTGTAGGGATGTATTATTATCACTTGTTCAATCTGATGTTTAAAATGTGCTCTGGAAGGAATGGTTTAAATGTCTGTCTGCAGTGTAAGAACTGTGTATTATCAAACTAATCAAATCCATAACTATGCTCTGATCCTGCTCTAGCTATACCCTTTCTCCAACTTGTCACTAAGTAGTAACAAGGTTTCCCAGAACACCTAAAACTTAATATGAAAGAGGCCACCTTGCACTCACCATTATGGGTCATTACTGCCCATGGTGCGGTCCACAATCAATTGGTATAGACCTTGTGTCCCACTGAGCCAGGGAATCTCAAGGCACAACCACCACCAAAGACACACACCCACCCACTGGAGGAGCAGTCATGGACCTTAGCTCTCCTGCTCTTCCTCCCCAATCTGCCAAGGTACCATGACATGGGGGGGGGGGGGGGGGGCAATAAAGCAGAATGGATTACAACTGCACTATCATTTGCTTTGTGTTTCACTGCCAAAACAAACATAATTCTTGAGATAATCACTTAGTTAATAACAAAATTCAGGTGACATATTGAAACAAAACCTCACAGCAAAAGTCAGGGTGAACTCAGCCAATATATACCAGTAATAGAGACATTTGGTCAGGTACAACTGTAACTTTAGAATTAAATATCATCCAAATCTCATCACATATTACTATTTAAAGCATTCCAGAAACCAACATGAAGATGTATCCACACATAAATACAAAGGGTTTTTCTCAGATCACTTCCAAGCTGCTCTGAAAATATCAACAGAAATTTTAACACTTAAAAATGGACAAATATCAGCTTTCCTCTTCTGGAAAATTTTATGTCTTGGAAAACATGTCTGGAATGTAATTTTGCCCATGTAATTTTTTTTCTTTGAGAATTGTACTTTTCTGACAGCAATATGCAGTTCCATGCAGATCCACCCACTTCCCACTGCTTTTCAGATTTATGTAGCACAAGTACCACCGAAATACGCATACATATTCATAAGCTGTCTGAACCATTAATTCCACACATGGCAATGTATACTTGCATCTGTGGTTGGAGCTTCTAATTTGCAAAAGCAAATATAATGTGTCTAAAAATCTTGATGAGCGAGTCTTTTAAATTCAAGCCCAGAACATTAAGGATCCACATATACATAATTTCAAGCAGTAATAGGCTTAAGTTTTCTGACTACCTAATATAATTCTCTCCAAGTCAGAGTGTCACTATATGAATATGATTATTGCCAATGTTAATTTCTCTAAATTACTTTTTATATTTATTTCAGGTTATAAATATTCATAACTAAGTCCTCCGGTAGTGTCCCCTTCCTCTAGTCTAAACTAAATTCTACTTGCTGGAATATAAATCTGTTTTTTCCCATTCTAATTTTATAAAATGGCTGGGAAAAGTAGCTTGTAACACCTTTTCAAAATAAAGAAATAACCACCTGTCTATTTTTAAGTGTACAATGATCTAGTGGTTGAAACACCGACATTAAAATCATCTTCCATATCAGTGATTCTTTTTCATTTTTTTGGTTTCTTTCTTTTGTAATAATCCCACCAGAACTTGAGTTCTAATGTTGCCTCAGTAACTATAAATGAGCAGAGTTCCCTTCACCCTCTTTCTTGGGTGGCTATCTCCCCTGATGTGGCAGCTGCTTAGGCCAAGAAAAGCCCTGGTTTGCTAATTGAGGCCTTTTAAGCACAGAAACTTGTACATAAGTGCTTCACAAATAAAGGATTGGCATCAACCTAAAAGTACATAAACAATTTGCAAGAATCAAAGTTGTAGACTTGCTAATTTTTTGGCAAATTTCAATATGACAAAAATCATTAAAAGGTGAAAACCTCAATTGTTTTAACAGTGGTTAAAGACATGGCATGTTAATGAACTGACTTTATTAATTTGGGTGAAAGAAAAGAAATGGCTTGTCTGTTAATACTTGGGAAAAGATGACAAATTACTTTTCTTGTGTTTATTAATTATGCCAGTGGTTCAAAACAGACACCTAAAATTGCACAGAGTTTCTAAGGAAAGTCTAATACCATATTTTCAGCTTTGTTATTTTATAGTACTTACTTCGAAAAAGGTGCAGTAGTGAAGATTAAAAATGTTTATTAAAGAATCTTGCAAATGGACATAGAATGTTTAGAAACCCAACAACTTCCTGTGGCAGCACTGTAGTCTCTTACAGAGTAGCTTTGCAGGAGGCCTCTTCACTACAAATAGTTCTATTTTCCAGAAAAACCTCAATCTATGTACAGTAGATCCTCATTATTAACAGATTCTGTATTTGCAAATTCACCTACAGGATATAATATACGGGTATTTGTAACACAAAAATCAATACTCAGAGTGCTTTCAGGGTCACTCACAGACATTTTGGGTTAATTCACAGGTATTTCGGGGTCACTTACAGAGAGACAAGATTTCTGATTCATCCAACATGCCCATTCCCAGCTGATGCTGCTGCTTGCTTCAGCTCTCATACTATAAACAAGTGTACTTATCTCAGTCTATTCAGTGCTATGTTTTTGTACTTTGCGCTTCATGTGGGTGATTTTCCTGTTGAAAATGGCCCCGAGTATAGTGCTGAAGTGCTATCTAGTGTTCCTGAGTGTAAGAAGGACAGACAGGTCTTCTGGAGAAAACACGTGGGTTAGATAAGCTTCATTCAAGGCTTAAGTTATACTATTGGCCATTGGTATACTAAACAGGTATCCTTAAACAGAAACACACATAAACAAGATTATGTATTGAACCCTCGACAAAAATGTGAACAGAGGCTCAGAGGAGCCAACCCTATGTATTTTCCCTAGGAGCAATGCTTTGGTGTTTACTAATACAGCGCTCGTAGTGATTGTGCTGCTGCTGACTGTATTTCCAGTCAATTTGGTTGTGATAGACCATCCCAAGGAGAGGCAGCAATGAAGAAAGCAGAGTATTCACATTTGTTTAAAACTCTGTTCCTAGATTTTGTCCCTTTCAATTTAACAAAAATCTGTATTTTAGATTTTGGAGTTTATTAGGGTTATATCTGATTTATAGCAAAGAAAAAACTTCTATGAATTGACTTTTCCATTGCAATCCAAATTCCTAAATCACTACTCTTTTTCCTTTTCAATGTCTTCTAATTTGAAAAAAAGACCATTATTTCAGGAAAATATTTGAATTGTTCTACATTATAAAACCCAAAAGTAAAACTGTGAACACTACAAACTACATATAGACAGATGCCAACTTCAAACAGGAGTGGAAAAAATTAAGGTTTGTTTTTGTTGTTGATGCTGTATTTTCTTGGGAAAAAAAGAGCCTTTAGCAATTTTATAAATATTTCCCTTGACAGTTGTCACCTGAATATATTTAAGTTGGTTCAGCCCTCTATTTCAGTCACTTAGGGTAACAGTCTAATCCCTCATCCCTCCCCTTCCATCTCCACACTTGCCTCCTTCCCTATTTAGTACCAGAGTAAGACCACCAGTACCAATCCTCCCTATTAAAAAAAATTACTATGTGCCATAAAGATTTTAAAATTTAAAGCACTGTTTTAATTTGGGAATTTAAGATAATGCAATAAATACTTTTTTGTGAAATACTTTTGCTTATTTAACTGTTAGAACCGGCATCAAACATCCAATCTGTATTTCCCAAGAAATAGAACCCAACTCTGTGTGTGTGTGTGTGTGTGTGTGTGTGTGTGTGAGTGTGTGTGTGTGTGTGTACACTTTATATAGTATGTATAAATGGCCCACACAACTGTGGAGACTGACAAGTCCAAAATTATAGCACAGACAGTGAGCTAAAAACTCAGGCAGGAGTTGATACTGAAGTCTTGAGGCAAAATTTCTTCTCAGTATTTTCCTTAAGATCTTCAACTGATTGAACACGGCCCACCCACATTATTACCTTCGAGTGAACTGACTGCAGGTGTAAACCACACTACGAAATGCCTTCACAGCAATACTCAAATCAATATTTAAACAAAAATTAGACACTGCAGCCTAGTCAAGTGAGTACATATAATTAATCATCACAGTACGTTAAAGCATCAAGTTGCCTCCAATAAACACAAAAAGGCAATAGGGAAAAAGGAAATTGAGGAGAGTCCTAGGCTTAAATCCCAGCTGTTTCACTAACCGTGTAGTTATAAGAAAGACATTTTTCTTCTCTAAAGCTCAATATGCTTATTGGTTAAAAAAGAAAATGTGTATTAACACCCATTGGTGGTATTGTATGTATTTGATGAAGAGCTTAGGGCAGTCAATGGTAGTATTATGTTAGTAGGGTCTATGCCTTTAAAAGTGGTATTACTAAGCACTAATAAACTCCTGGTGCCCAATAAGGGTTTCATAAATGTGTATAGAAGGAAGAAAAGAAGGAACAAAGGAAAGAAGGGAGATAGGGAGAGAAAGAGAGAGAGAGGAAAGAAGGAAAGAAGGAAGGAAAAAAATGAATGAACAAGTAAATGAAGGAATGAATGTTGAAGTTCACTTTTAGAAAGCACTTAACAAAATCACTGTACTTAAGACTACAGAAAAATTAATGGGAATAAAAAATAGTCCGTGCTGACAAGCAATTTAGACCTTATAAGTAGTAAATCAGGCTACTCTGCAAATAATCCTAATACAAACATATTAAGAAAGAGATACAGAAGTGAATGCATCTAATACATAAAACAACTTCAAAATTCTGGTGTTAAGTTCAAACAAATGGCACATTTTGAGACGATGAAGGATCAAAACCAAACACGATGTATAAGCCACTCAAAGATACCACAATACATGGTTTTGCAGACCTGCATTGGCTTACAAATTAATTGATAAGGATTCAGTGTGGCTAACTTTAAAACAAGGTAACAAAGTAACATCTTTATAATGACACTATTGAAATGGAAAATGTAAAGAAGAACTGTAATTCAGTCAGTTGAGCTGATGGATAAGAGATTAGAGCCTGAGGATCCATCAACGTTTATATCAAATTATCCAAGGAAAAGAGTCTTATCAGGTGATCCAATAAGGCAATGAGGTTTTTCCATAACCTAGATGGACTATCTTTCAAGACCAACCAATTCCTTATGTTTCAATTCTGACCCAACTTAGCAACTTTCCAGTTATTGATTCTGCTTCAAGTATCTTGCCATGAAGAGGCAATCAATCCCTTACAATAGCACATCACTCACTAGGAATTGGTAAATAGGCATTCTAGTTCATAAAGATATTTTTTGTGAGTTTTATTAGTGGGGAGTTGTCTTCTAGGAAATATAGCAACTCTGGCTGGGAGGAAAAACTTAAAATTCTGGAGCTTCAAATATGAGAAGCAGAAACTGCACCTCAATGAACCAATTATGGGCGAGGCCAGCTTGATAAGCCATACATGCCTGCACTCTCTGTATTCCTCCCAGTGTTGGTCACAGCTGTATGCTGAAGGCTGAAAGGACCCAGAGGCTTAAAAACAAAACAAAAAAAGATAGAGGATAAGAAGTATTTTAATGAGCAGAAATTGTGAGACCATTCTAGGGACAGAAAGGCATAGCTAAAGCTCCAAAATAAAAAAAAATAAAAAAAAAAAAAACAAAACAAAACAAAAAACACAACGTATACATTGATTAGAATAAAAAGTTCAATTTTGATGTGCATACATAGAAACACTGAACAAGAAGGTTATAAAGGTAAACTTGCCACTTGGAGCACTTGACCAGACTGTACAACATTTTTTAAATTTTATTGGCAATGGGCAGTCACATATTTTTTTGAGTTAGTGAATATCAAAATTGTAACTGTATATTAACATAATTACAAATAATTTGTTAAGAGATAGTAGATAACTTTCAGGAGGGATTAAATGGTCCATGAAGTTTATTACAACAGTCTACAGAAGAGGTAGTAACAATTCAAGCTAGAAAAATGGTTGTTGGGATAAAAACAGAAGGTAAAGGTGAGACCCTAAGTTAGAAAATAAACATTGGGATTCACTGAGCATCTGACTGAAATGTGAAAGGTGAGGGACTGGAAAGGTTGACGTGTATGTACTCTAAGGTTAGTAATTCAGTGTGCAAAGTGCCACTAAAGGAAATACACAGCCACAGAACACAAGCGGATACAGGATAGCAGGACAAAGAGGTGAGGTTTAAACAATGTGAATTTGGCCTTAAATAATGAACCCAGGTGCAGATGTTAAATAGTGATATTAAAAGATTCAAACTATTAATGTAAAATATTTGAAAGTTAAAGAAAAGCATTATCAGTAAGTTTAATAAAAAGAGGAAATGTGAAGACAAGTAAGTATTAAGGAGAGGAACATCAAGACATACTAATTAATCTTACAAGTTTTCATTAAAAAAGAAGAGTTCTGAGCTAGAGTTTCAAAAAATTTTAAAGATAAGATCAAAAAAGAAGGACTGCCTTTTCAATGGTGATGCAACATAGGGAAAAAAGCTGACACTAAGCATTTATTAGGCAATCATGCTTAATATTATATATAGTGGGGATTTTTCGAGTGAAATACGATGGTATACACACACACACACACACACACACACACACACACACACAGTAGGCTCTGCATTAACAGAAACTCAAGCAACACACACTCTCAAGCAACCAGGAAAAAATTGAAGAAAGTATACTACATTGATCCAGCATGGATGCTGGTTAACTGAGAGTCTGCTGTGTAATAATACAGGTCTCTTATTTTTAAAACAAACTGGATCTCAATTTTTCCACAGATCGTTTTTCTTTTCATACCCATATTTTGCAAGTTTAATAATTTAATAAGGCTCATAGTGAATGTCTACCAGTGTATCACATATAAATTATTGTTAATAAATATACTGCTTCCTCAGTTTCCCTTCAATTAAAATCATCAACTAGTTATCAATGGGGAACTTCATTATAAATCATGGACAAAATGACTCACAAGTTTTTAAGGACTAATACATTTAAACAATAGAAATATAATGTTTTTTATTTGGTAATTTAAGCAATCCATATAATAATATTTCAATTATTTAAAGGTCATGTTTGTTTATAACTGAGAAAACACATGTACATAAACGATTACAGTATGACATGTGTGATGGATAGTTTTGTCTGTCAAACTGGCTGGGCTACAGTATCCAGTTATTAAATCAGACATGAATACAAATGTTGCTGCAAAGGTATTTTGTAGATGTGATTAATACATACAATCAGTTGACTTTAAGTAAGATCACCCTCAATAATCTCGATGGACCTCATCCAATGAGTCAAAAGGCCTTAAGAGCAAAATGGACATTTCTCTGAGGAAGAGGAGATTTTGCCTGCAGACTGTATTACTAGTTCCTGCCTGAGAGTTTCTAGCCTAACAGCCTGGTCTATGAATTTCAGTCTCACCGGCCCCTACAATCGTATAAGCCAATTATTTGAAATAAAATTCTTTACACACACACACACACACACACACACACATTCACACACACACATACTCTCACACATCCTACTAGTTCTGTAACCCTAACTAAATACAAGACAAATACCATGGCAGAGGTATAAAGCACACAAGGTGAACAACTTGTGGAGTCAGGGAAGGTTCCACAAAGGCAATACCATTTCCTGGTTGAGTCTCAAAGCTATAGCAACAGGCAGAGAAGGAGCAAGGTAAGGGGCTGCTATATAATCCAAATACAGAGACCAGGACAGTCAGAAGTCCAGGGGTTTGAGAGAGCACCAAGTGTTCAGGAATGCCAAGTATCTCTCCATAGCCAGAACTCCAGGTACCTGTAGGGAATGGTCAGAAGTTCTGTCTTCATGAGTCATGCTCTGTCCAGGGGGTCATAGAAGGCACTGAGGATTTTGTTTTATTGTTAAATGTACTGGGGTGCCATTGGTTAGTAAAAATTGCATAGGGTCCAGGTGTACAATTCTATAATACATCATCTATGTGCTGCATTATCTTTTCACCACCCCGAGTCAGTTCTGTTTCCATCACCATATTTGACTCCCCTTCCCTTCTATCCTACCTCCTCCCGTCTTACCCTCAGGTAACCATTAAACTATTAACTGTGTTCATGAGTTTTTGTTTCTTTGTTGCTTTCAGTTTTATATTCTGCACATGAATGAAGTCATATAGTTCTTGTTTTTTTCTGTCTGGCTAATTTTGCTTAGCATGATGGTCTCAAAGTCTACCCACATTGTCATAAATGGCCTTATTTCATCTTTTTCTCATGGCTAAGTAATATTCCATTGTATAAATGTATCACAGCTTCTTTATCCAATCATCTATCAAAGAATACTTCGGTTATTCCCATGACTTGGCCACCGTAAACAGTGCTGCTATGAACTTTAGGGTACATACATCTTTGTGGAGTGAGGCTTTCAAATTTGGGGGGTAGATACCCAGAAGGATCATATGGTAACTCTATTCTTAGTTTTTGGAGGAAATTCCATACAGTTCTCCACAGTGGTTGTACCAGTTTACATTCCCACCAGCAGTGTATAAGGTTCCTTTTCTCCACATCCTCTCCAGCACTTGTTATTCCTTGTCTTGTTGATAACAGTCATTCTAACATTTGTACATCTTCATGGGAGAAGTGTCTGTTCAGGTTCTCTGCCCACTTTTTAATTGGATTGTTTGGCTTTTTTGTTGTTGAGTTGTATGAGTTCTTTGTATGTTTTATATATTAGCCCCTTATCAGAGGTGTTGTTATCACTGTTTTAAGTGAAGGAGAGATATGATCTGAATTACATTTTAGAAAGACGGTTTTCGTGAGGTAAAGTATAAGAGACAGGTGCTACTGGTCTTATATTTCTGCTATCTTCCTTTATGAAGAGGCAGTAAATGTTATAGAAACCCAAGTAAATTCTATTTTTTATTAATAATTATGGTTGTAATTTTAAAGAATGAATAGTAGCCGAGGGAGCTGGATGAGTTAATACACTCTATTTATTGGTTCATAAATCAAAATCCAATCTAGTAAGCTGTCTTCACTCTTTACAACCACAACAAGCTAAAGATTTTCCACATGTTCCACCCACCCATCAAGACAGATGGGCATAAAAGGTAAGGCAACAATCAAACAACAGTTTGGGTTTATACAAGGTTTACAAGAGCAAACTGTTCTCCAGCTAATAAGCTAGCATTTTTGGTCCTTTCCTGACAACTGATGGAGATACCAAGAACCTTAATAGCCTGACCCTTCTGTATGCTATCTACCCCATAAACAAGTCCAGTGCCTCCCCTTTCCAGAAACTGTTTCAATAAAGCAATATTAGAAAACAAGAGCATTAGACTCTCAGCAAGTACCTTACCAGTTCCCAACCATGGGCTTCTCCATGCTGCCTTCCCGATACATAAACGCAACTAAGAGAACGCATCCTAATTTTTAAAAGAGTTACCACAGCAACAAAGTGAACAGTTAAAAAGCAACGAACTTAATCAATGCAAGTCATTGTTGCAAAGATTATCCCTTGAGACAAACCTCTCACTGCTAACATGATTGTTATTTATCTGAAGTGTTTCTGAAAAGGTAAGAATGACTGACTGAGGGCTTCGGATCAATCAGATGGGGTTTTTTTTTCCTTCAATGAGCTAAAGCTCCCAGTAGACCTAAGCAACACTTTTAATCATGACATTAATCGATAACAATTACACCCGAGAGAATGCCAACATAGGTTTTCCAGGAAATCTCATGGGGCTTAAAGTGCTATACTTGTAGAAGTAGTCGATATAGTGTGTTGTAAAATAGAATTCAGGTTGGTTTCTTCTCATTTCCCTAGAGCAGAATTTTAGTGCTCTTGACCCCCCCCCCCAAAAAAAAAATGTTAGCATGCTGCTTCTCAAACATTAATGTGCTTAGGAATCACCAGGGTATCCTGGTAAAAGCAGATTCTGAGTCAACGGGTCTGGGGTACGGCCTGATACCTGCATTTCTACAAGCTCCCAGGTGATCAGAAACTTATGCCCATGCTGCTGATCAACAGACAACATCTGAAGTAAAAGGCTGTCAGAGTACATTACTGACTGATCAGGAGAGAGAGTAAAAGGCATGAGTGTTGGCAGAGGGATACTTACAGACGAGACATCTGACCATAAGAGTGATTCAGCTTCTAGGTCTTCCACCTCCAACTGGCCTGCTTGGAAAATGACTGAGAAAAAATGGCAATGCTAAACCTACCTTGAAGAGCAGCATTTTCCAAATGTATTCCAAGGAACCTAGTTGTCTGGGATATTAATAATTGGTGTTGCCAGAAAAATAAAAATAGGAGCATCCAGAGTCACATAACAGAGTTAAACATAATTAGGTAATGACAATGGCAAACATATGTTAAGGACTTCCTCTGGGCCAGGCATTCATCTAAATAGCTAATATGGAATAACTCAATTAATCTCCACAGCAATTCCAAGAGGTAGAAACTACATTATCATTCCCATTTTACAGATGTGTAAATAGAAGCAATGAGAGGTTAAGTAGTTTGCCCAAGGTCACAACGCTGGTGAGTGATGGAGCCAGGACTCAACGCTTGGCAGGCTGCCTCCAGAGTACAGGTTCTGATGTCTGAAACACAAGCACTTCTCAGTGTGGATGGGAAGTGTGAGTCACCCCAAGATGGTATAAGTACTTGTAGGTTGCCAATGAAAAAGAATATACAATGGAGAGGAAAAGGGAAAACTTTAAACTTGGGGCAAGAGAGAAAATGAAAACAAGCTGGAGAAGAAACAAATTAGAAAATGAAAGTAATGTTTGGAGAAACAATAGATTTAGAAGAGAGTACTGTGGCAACGGAGGGAGGCATCGTCCACCCAGACAGAGATGGGATGAAGGAAGACCAATCTGCTTAATAAGCAACCACCCAGGAGAGGCATGCAAGTCAAGCTGCAGGTCTCACCAACCACAGGAGGACATGAACAGGCTACTTCCACCAAACATACTAAAATACACTCAAAGACAACATAGTCATGATTATTCTTACACTCATTACCTAACTTACAGATTATCTAGGCCCCCTGCTGGGTTTCCTTCTTCTTCCTACAAGATTTATTTGGACATTTTGCTTCTAATTAGCCACTTGGTGGAGTGAGTAGGTAGAACGGAAGACAAATCAGGGGTTTTCTGTGGGGACTTTTTGTTGTTATTGTTGCTGCTACTTTTTGGTTGGTTGGTTGGTTTTTTGCTCTTATTTAAGGTTCTAGCAATAGGTTTGGGTGAGGGAGCTTAGGATGTGAAAACAATGATGAAAATACTTTATCTATGCCAGATTTCAATAAGCCCTCCCTCCTTGGCTTTCACATTACTGGGGGAAGAAATATGCTGAGTGGACCCAGCCAGACTTATGTAGTCTAATTTAGAAAATAGCCAGCACATTACACAAAGTACACTTCAGGTCAGGCAGAACTGTAAACAAAAGCAGTTGTTTGGTTAGATGAGTACTGGGAACCAGTTCAGATTGTTCAGGCAAAGATTAAAACAAAAACTGACCTCGGAAACTTCTGACATTCACTGATCCCTAATGCAATATGTATGGAGAGAAGCTCATGGAAAACTCTAGTACTGGCTTAAGGAAAAGATAAACCCTAACTGGAGCCAAGGAAACACCTCTCAGCATCCTGAAATGATCTGATGTGTAAACATATTGACAAGTACCAAAATGAAGGTACTTGTTTCAAATGAAACAAGAAGTCCTTTGGCTTCCAAGGCTGAAACAGGTCACAAGAACATATGCACTCGTCATCATTACCTCACCCCCACCAGCACTGCTACCTGGAGCTGACCCAGCATCTCTATGTGTAGGGTTCTAACGTGAAGCAATCTGATTTTGTCGTGCTAATACTTCAACAGATATTTACACACTTTACAAATATTTTAATTTTATCTAAATGTTTTCCATCAGCATGTTCCTTTTAATAAACATCCTTCATTGTTGCAAGGCAAAAATCACATCCCTTTGAATTCCAGATGAAAACATTTTAGGCCTATTTATGATTGTATTTCAACAGATACGTATATGCATGTAAAGTAGCGTCAACGTTACTTTAAAACACACTTTCAATAGTTCTCATTGTGTTGATATTAGCAAGGCACTTAAGAAAATGTTTCCAGGTGGCAGACACCTGCTCTGGCTTTGAAACACCAACCTTAAAAGCTACAGTCAAACACCAAAATGTGGAAGAGCAACAAACTATATATTTTAGCACCTAGCAGTTGTGGCAGCTTATTGGAACTGGTTATTGCCAGCTGGGCATTGTGCCATTTTCTTGAAGCAAAATTAAAGTGGAAGATGCAAGGGTTTTATTGTAATTTTCCACCACATATTTATATCATTATGGGTTTTGTGCTGCTCTAGTCCCTACACAGTCTCACTGAATATCTTCTTATTATGTCACTGAAATTTGAAGCAAATATAGGATGAGGCAGTGAAAACAAGTGGGCACTGTGTATAGTAAATGACTGCTGAAGATAATATCATGCCTCTAAGAATGGGGTACATAATTTTCAGGGCCCCATGAAAGATGAAAATGCAGGGCTCTCTATTCAAAATGCAGAAGAAAAGTTCCATTAAAGGTACAAAAATATCAAGATTTTCTATTTCTCTCAATCTTCCATGGTATTCTTTATTTGTTATTCCATGTTGCAACCCCTCAGGCACAAGAGACGACGTGCAGAGTGAGCACTGAGCTTCTGGGGTAACACCCCACGTGAAGACAAACTGTTGGTAGACTACATGCTGAGTTCTCTTCCCTCCAACTTCAGAGCAACATTCTGCACACAAACTGGAGGAGGGGAAGTCATGTTAGGCATCTTCCTTCTCACAGGGCCATTGATCCCCAGCCCACAGGCCCCAAGGAGCACTGTGATCACTACACAAGGTACCTAGACTGGGGTGGGTAAGAGATGTGCCCTACTGGGTCACTGCTGTGACACTAAGATGGGGACAGCCACATCTGTGTCCTGTCCTGAAATGTTCTGAGCTCTAGCTCCAGACCCCAACCTTCCCCTGCAAGGGACTGAGGAAGCAGCAATTGTCGGGCAGGAGCGAGGAGGAAGAGGCCAAGTCCTGGGGGTCACAGGAGGTTGGGGAACAAGCCGTGGAGAGCTGAAGAGAACCCATCCTAAGGAGGTGGTCACCTGGGCCAAGGCTTCCAGTCCCAGAGCAGCCTTCACTATCCCATCAGACTTCATTTACAAAACAAATTCAAATATAAAACAAAGGATTTCACGACAGCAACGTCAGAGCACTAAAACCCCAGCTGAATGCTATGGACAAGGCCCACGAAGCCAGCTCCAACTTATAAAGCCACAAGGCCTATGCTCACTTCTGAAGCGTATATACTGTAATTGGAGAATAGAGTCATTAGCACAACTTCTGTACAAGGATGACTCTCAAATTTGTTGTATTTCATATTTGTATTTCATAGAACTAAATGCAAGTAAACATACAAACAAATGAATACACATAAAACTGGGGAAATCTGAGTAAACTAAGGAAAGGTGGGCTGTATCAGTGTCAGCATCCTAGTTTTGATAGTATACTATCGTCCTGCAAAATGTTACCTTTGGGAGAAATCAGGTAAATTGTACAAGGGATTTCTCTATATTATTTCTTACAACTGTATATTATAATTATCTCAATTTAAAAAAGATCCAATGTCTATTAAATGGACAAAACAGAGCATACAGACAATCATTACCAAAACTACCTATACCTAGGATATATTCAGAACACTAAATTGAATATAATTTGACTCTGATATGATGTAAAGGAGCAATCCTTTAAATAACTAGCTTGAATACAAAATCTGCAATCAGCATGTTAACCACACAGTATACTATCAAGAGGCATGTGTTCAGCTATATTTCTTGTTGAAATCGCTCTTAACTACTTAAGATAAAATGAAAACACACAATCTAGATACTATAAAAAAATACACTGGTAACCACAGTGCTCTATGCAAAAGCATGCCTTTATTCACAAAAGGGGGAGAAGTGTGTGTGGAATAGCACAAAATCAATTTTAAAATATTAAGTTCTTACATCTAAAAAGTTGTCTGGGGGTTCCCTGGAGGTGTAGTGGCTAGGCCTCGGTGCTCTCACCACCGCAGCCTGGGTTCAATTCCCGCTCAGGGAACCAACCAGAAAAAAAAAAAAAGTTGTCTGTGTACCATTTACAACTGAAAGTACATATGTGATGCTGGCACAGTTACTTGATTCTTATATACAAAAGATAAAACATCTTGCTGTCAGATGCTGGAACATAAAAAGTACAATAGGGAAAATCTGAATTCTACAGACTGCATTGCCAAGGACCTGAGCCACGTGAGAATTCTACATTGCTTTGTAAGGCAGTATGTGTGAACAAATACCCAAAGGGGATTAATTTTGCCACAGTCCTTGGGAAAAGTGTGCAGCCACATCTGTAGGGCCTCAGAAACAGAGACTGCTCAAAGGGACCTAATTCTACTTTGACTGCATCAAATAACGTAATAGAAGAGACACACATCAGACAGTCTATCATGCTGGAAGTACTCAACAACCATGGTAGCCTGCTCCTGCTCTGACCTCTCAAGTCCTTAGCACCAACTTAACATAAATTATACACCCAATTATTATTTCTTGCTGTGTCAGACAATACTCATAGCCAAGATAAACCCACCTTTGATTCCAGCCAGGAAAAGTTTATGAACCAAATTCATTTTGCCACTGCTAACTCTGTACCTCTGGGAAAAACACTGAGTTGTTCATTAGTAAAATGGAATTTGAATTTCAAAGGTGAATGAATATTTATTCACTTTGGGTAATTATATACTAAGGTATTCAAAAAATATTTGTTGAATGAAAGACTGAATTAATGAATGGATATGTACAGACTTCTCTCCAACCTGGCTTTTTTGTTTTTACTAGCTAAATTTCCTTTCAGCTTCATTTTAGAGTTAAAATATCAAAGTGGAAGGGGAGGAACCACAAATAAAACAGCACTGTGTTCACGACCTCACTTGACTGTATGGTGCTGCCCCGCATAATCTATCACTGTCAGCACCAGTCAGATGCGGATATGCCAACAACTCTATGTCAGGATCTGCCAGGTGTGGCAAATTACTGAATGTTCATCTCGCCAAGCTTGAGCCTGGAAGTCTAACAAAAAGCACTTAAGAACCTCCTGAGACCAGAGAGCAGCACTGGCTGACTATCAATGTCTCCATGCTCATGGTGCCCTAGCTGGGTTCTTGGCAGTCTCCAGTTCTTCTGGATTGCTAAGCTCCGGTCGATGCCAGTGTACTAAGGAACTGGGCTTTTCCCTGTCCCATCTTGGACCTTTGAATTCTGAATAGCTCACCTCCAACATGTGCATGTGCCCTAACCACAAGGCACACACCTGCTTTGAATATACTTTCTCAAAGGTATATCCAAAGCCCTCTCCACCGACACAGGCTCGGATCCCAGGCTGGCTGCATGCCCGTCTCTGTGGTTCCCTGCTGCCTCCACTGCTGGCACTGACACAAATACAGCTTTGTATCTACTCACCACAGAAACCTTGACACTGTTTTATTCTCTCATTGATTCCTTAGTACTCAAAATTAAACTAATTACATTTTATGAAAATCAATTAACTACTTGCAAAATTTTTAATGACTAAGCAAAATACAGGTAAGAGCCAACTTGGATTACACAACTATATGAACAGTGTAAAGGATGGCTTATTATTTAAATAAATACCAACCTAAAAGAAGATGACAAATGTGTGGTTTAATACAGATGAATGATGCAAAGTGTTTTGTGTTGATTCTCAAAAACTACTTTTCTAAAATGTCCCACTCAAATCAGCTATGATTCCAACTTCCCCACCTTTCTTCCTAGCTCTATTTGAGAGGTTTCTTACTACCTTTAAAGCTAAAAAGTGCATCAAATGACCTTATAATCATGAAAGAAAAATTACCACAGCTGACTACAAAGGACTACAACATTAAATAATTAATCACGACATGGCAAAACTACCATTATACATATCTAAGTTATTTAAGATAAATAAAACATACGGTAACTAGCTATTTCTAATCCACTAAGTACTTCATAGTTAACATGAATACCATAGTCTCATTATTTATATCCTTCCAGCATATTCTCACCTCTCCACTCCAAACATTCATTTGCAAATTGTCCCCAGAGGAGGACATTTGTTGAAGACAAATTGTTGGGAAATGGTGGAGAGCAAGATGTTAAACACGACAATGAGAGGAAAAGTCCACATGAAAAATACGAAATTCTGGCACAAACATAGGTCTGAATATGAAAAGAGAAAACAGAAAACAGTGGAGAAATTTGTTGATAACAATCTAATCACATTAATCCAAGAGGTACTTAATTAGAGAGGCTGGAACACTTTGCAGAACTACACAATGGAACATTCACTAAGAATTCAGCCTAATGCATCAGGTAACATCCACCTATCTAGATGGTGCAAAACATGTCCTCCTCTCAGGGTTCTTCCCAGGAGACCACTAAGAATGTATGTACTTTAAAAGTCTTTAAGTGGATTCAAAGTTCACTAAACACTTCCAACTGTGCTTCTCAGATAGCACAACTCCAGATCTCCTTTCTATTTCCAGGTAAAGTACACAGATTACAACAGCTCTTATGTCTATCAGTTTAAATGTGGTGCCAGCTTCCTACATATTAATAATACTCATTTCTTCATTAACTTCCAAAATTCTACCTTCAATGTAGGTATAAGCAAAGGAAACGCAGCCATGTCAGGAGTTAATTAAAACTCCTCTTAGAAGCTTTTTACCAGCAACTTATAAAAATCAGCAGAGAGAAAGCCAGGCTCCCTGAGCTACTACTACGGCCTAATAAAAGAACTAACCATGTAAAACACATTCAGGAATGACAACAGAAACATTCCAGTATAGTTTATTTGCATTATTTTGTAAAATATGTTTGACGGTTACTTAAATCTATTATTAGGAAATTTATATAGTAACATAATATAATAGAAAATTTGATACCTATGAACACAACATTTAAATAATCTGGAAAGTTATTTGATTTTTAAGTTCCCACCATTCACTGTCAACATATAAATTTCTTTTAATTATCTACAGTCATTAAGTTCTAGATGATTTCTTTTTCCCACATCATTAATAATCTTTAGAAGTTTAATAAACTTTAGAGTTTATATTAACTCTGACCTTGCCTTGTGTGAAGATACTGGTTTAGGGCATTTTAGCTTTGCTGGCAGTTTTATTTCCAATGGAGTATAATGTTGTTGCTATAGACTGAATGTTTATGTTCCCCAAAACTCCTATGTTAAAACTTGAATCCACAATGTGATGATATTAGGAGATAGGCATTTAGGAGGTAATTAGGTGGAACCCTCATTTAGGGGTTAGTGCCCTTATAAGAAGAGACATAAGAGAGTTTGTTCTTCTTGCCATATAAGGACACAGCAAAAAGACAACCATTTGCAAACCAGAAGAGGGCTCTCACCAGACACCAGATCTTAGCACATTGACTTTGAACTTCCTAGCCTATGGAACTGTCAGAAATAAATGTTTGCTGTTTGATCTACAGTGTCTGTGGCAATTTGTTATAGCAGCCCAAATTAAGACAGTTGCCATCTACAATATTATGCCCTCAATAAAGTATATAATTTATTCCTTGAAACCTTATGTGGTTTCCACATGTTGAAATGTCCCCAAATTCCTGGCAGTCCAAGAGATCATGTTATCTCTGTTGCTTCCTACAGTATAAAATAAATATAAGCTACCAATGACATACTAGACTTTAAAAATGATTTTAACTACATTTAGATTAAAAAGACATATTAAGGTCTGAAGGTTTACAATTAATTTTTCTAAATATACATTTATATGCTCCATGTTTATGCTAGCTGGTTTTTTTATTTTGTTGTTGTTTATGTTTTAAAAATGAAGATATATATATTTCCCAGAATCATCTTTGAAAATGTGTTTTCTTTCAAGTTTACATCACTGAGATCTGTGACATTTTAAAATAAAAGTTTTCCATTAGAACTATGGATTACGCTCCTTCTGAATCAAAATAAAGACAATCTATGAGTAAGCAGAAGTCTAAGGGTGAATAAACATATTTAGCCTTTTAATAATGCCTTCTCTCAACCAAGCCACAACACAAGAATGAGTGGCAAATTAACATATGTTGACTTTTGAAAGGATTAAATTTAGAAAATGATCTACAGTTCTTCAATTAAGGGCCCCCTTACCTCTCTGAGGACTCTCTGAAGCTCTGCAAATCCTGTTTCCGCAAGTCATATCATGAGGAAAAAGGGTAAGTGTAAGAAGATTGGGGTGGGGGGACATTTGCTTTTATTTAAGAAACACCATTTACTATATTCTAGGAATTATTTTAAATATTTTACAAATATTAATTCAATAAATCCTTATAACAATGATATGAATAGGTACTATTATATGATTCCCATTTTTTTAAGGATTCTAATACTTGATATTTATTTGATATGCTCAAAACTTAACATGGGATGATTCCCATTTTTAGAAATGAGAATGTAGGGACCAGGGAGATAAAGTAACTTGCCTGAGACCACTCAGCTAGTAAACTGCTTGGGTCAAGATCTGAAACCAGGCATAAGACTATATAGTTCATGCTCATAATAAGTGCCTTATTCTGCCTTTCCTGATCACTGCTTCCTTTATTCTTCTCATAAACTACACGAAAAATCTGGTCAAAGAAAGAAAACATCTTTATTACAGAGAAAAACAAAAGTACATAGCTTTTAAATTTTTTGTTTTTCCGTTAAAGGCAATATAAACTATTTTTCATTGAAAAAATATTGACTTCCAAACACAAATGACAAAAACAGCAGGGAATGAAATGCTATTTTCAAGTGTCTAGGAGGTTATCATAAACAATGAAGAGAGAAAAACAAATTAAAGTTTTAAAAAATGGCATTTGACAGTATCCCTTTTACCTCGCTGCCTATGACAATCTGACTGCACTGTGCACAGTAGCTGTGCAGGGCACCCTATGGGGTGAAAATGAAAGATGACCACGCTTGGAGAGAAAAGAGAAGCATATTGTAAGCAAGTGTAAATGCACAGTAAGGTCTGAATGTTGTGGAAATAAGCCCAGACTGCTTCTCAATTCATGAGTTTAGCCGAGATGGCAGAACAGATGACAAACAACAAGCACCACACTGCACAATTCTCTCCAATAGTGGGGATAAATATCCACAGAAGCTTAGTTAGTTCAATACTGATTTACTTCCTTGTTTAAACATTCTAAATATTTGCATTATATTAAATATTCATGTATCATGTTTTACTACCTTGTGGATTTGATTCTCCAAGGAATTTGTAAGTACCTAAAGTCAAAATAGCATGCTTGCCTCAAAATAACAGCAAAGGCTTTTATTCAAAGACTTACTATCAATTAATTGGTCAACATGTGGAACTGGAGGTGAACTAAATCTTCTTGGCATTTAAAATTTCAAAATACTGAAATGAATATTTGATTTGAAACACTTCATTTTATTTCAAAATAAACCAAAACATTTACCTGTTCACCAATACAATTATTTTTGATCAGTTGTAGGCTTTTCTGTGTGTGGTTCTTGCAGTACCACAAAAAACTTATTTATTTATCAAAACTTGGTTTATTCAACCTACCTCTTTTGGATATAAGCATTGTTTTAAGGATCTGCTTAATTTTTGTGTGAAGTTTTACAAATAATATCAATTTACTCAAAAAAATTAGGTATTAACTATTTTAATGCATCAATTATTTATTTGATGTAGTATAACCTACTAGCTCAAATCCAACTATTGGATAGTTTAAGGGAAAAAAAAGATTAAGCAAAATCTACTGACATATAAAATTCCCAAATAAGAAATGTTCTTTTTAAAAAAAAAAAAGAATGGCGGGTTAACTACATTCTTCAAAAGTCAATGTCATAAAATACCAAGAAAGGCTGTGGAAACATCCACATTAAAGGAGGGTAAGGAGACATAACCACTTAATGCAATTCATGACCCTAAGTTGGTTCCTGCATTGAAGGGGAGTGGAAGACAATGCTCTAAAAGAAATTATTGACTCAGTTGATAAAAATGAAATATGAATGACAGATTAAAGTATTTTATCAGTAAAGTATTTATTTAGGTTGATAATTATATTCTAGTTATATAAAAGAAAAAGCTTTCCTTAGGAACTATACATTGATATAGACGGATGCAAAGGGTCATGGTACGCAGCATCCTCAGATGGTTCAGAAAAAGAAAACATGAGAATGAGGGAGACAGCACAAAAATGATAAAGCAAATGGGGTCAAATGTTTAGGTGAATTGGGGTGAAAGAGAAATAATTTTTGTATTATTTTTATTATTTTCAAGTTTTCTTGTGTATTTGAAACTATTTCCAAACAAAAAGTAAAAACAACAACATTGAAAAACTATTGACCTGAACCTGCAGTATGAATTAAATCCCACGGGTGGACCTTACTCTTTACAGGACACAGACACCCAAAGTGCTGAATACATGCCCCTCATAGTATTAATGCTATATTGTAGACTATAACAAACATTCAATTCTCAAAAGATTTGGTCCACAGAGAGTGCTAGTTATTTTTAACCTCAACTGAGTACTCTACAAAAAAGTACTCCTGAATATGCTCCAGTTCCTCAGATACTCTAAACTCACTGTCTCCACAATGAGGTGAATCACATTCAACCTAACCACAATGGTTACAAGATTTCAAAGCCATCCAAGATCAGCCCTAGAAATAAGGTTCACCCACATCAAAACAATCTAGAAGCCACACCTCATGTACAATTCTAGTGCTTTGTCTTACTAAATATTTATTTACTGCCTATTATGTGCAGACACTAGGCTATGTGCTCGAATGCTTTGACACTAACATTAAGGAAATCACAATTTAAGAAGAAAAAGACATATATTCTTTAGTTACAATAGAATCTATGAAATGCTACGGTAATAAAGGTGTATTTCAAGTGTTCTGAGAAGGATTCAGTGGATATGTGAGAATTAGCTTCATCTAGTTGGTCAATAAGTATGGCAGAGTCTCAGTTACCAGCATCCGTGGGTACTGGTAGATGCCAGATAAATGTAAGTATACTCTGAGTTAACTGGCACCCATGCCAGATAAATGTAGTATTATTTCTTTGATTATTTTCTGCTGGTTGTTTGAGTTGTAGTTAATGGAAAGTCTACTGTATTTACTCTGTGTTAAGGAAAGGAGCCTTAAGTATAAGTAAGTACTCTCCTAGCTGACAGGAAAAGAAGTGAGAAAAAAATTTCAGGTAAAAGCAACTAACAATTTAAGACAATGGCAGGGCTCATGAAAGTGTAAGCTGTTTTCATTGAATAGTAAGGGGATCAGTATGGCTGAGAGCACAGCATCTCCTAGAAGTGCAGATAATGGGGGAGGTAAAACCAATCAGAGCAAGATCCTGACATTCTTGTATAACATGCTAGGGTACTTCAAGGTAATCCTATGGAAGTAATAGTAGAGTATTTTCAGAAGGAAAATTTAAGTGATGAAATATCTGTTTTAAAAAGACAATTCTGGTTGAAATGTCGAGCATGAATTATCAAGAAAAGGTAGGAGTGACATCACATGTTCACATGTAATTGCAACAGTCTTCATGTGTGATCAGAGCTTGAACTGAAATTACATCAATAAGGAAAAAGATATTTAAGGAAGTAGAATGGGTAGGGCTTAGTAACCAACTAATTGTGTATAATGAGACATGGTGAGGATGGTGGGTTAAGAGATACAGCTTTCTAGATTAAGCTCTGGGGGTCATTAACAGTGACAGAGCAAAAGGGGAAACAATGCATACACTGAATTTTAAGTTATGGTGCAGTATGTTAGGAGATGTTCAATACAGAATTTAGGATTATGGGAAATATACTAAAATTCAGGAGAGAAGTTAGGGTAAATGTAAAGATGCTATAGGGTCACAATGATGGTGATGAAATACAAAACAGTTTTCTTGTATTCTCTAAAGAAGATTGTGTACATTGAGAAGACAGTGAAAAATAAATGTTTAAAGATGATCAGAATGAGCCAAGAGAAGGAAGAAGAATGAGAAGACAGTTATGTGGTAACTGGTATTACATGGTACTTGTACATAAGTTAGGCACTCAGTGATCACAGGTCAATCAAGATTCAGACACACTCACTAAAGCCTATTAGGCACCAAATGCTTTGCTAGATCCTGAAGATGGACATATCTCATTTTATTGTGCTTACCTTTATTGTGATATTTATAATATTGCATTTTTTACAAATTAAAGGTTTGTGGGAACTCTGTGTCAGCAAGTGTATAGCCTAATTTTTCTAATGGCATTTGCCTCATTGTGTGTCTCTATGTCACATGGTAGTAATTTCTGAAATATTTAAAACTTTTCAGTATTATTATATTTGTTATGGTGATCTGTGACCAATGATCTCTGATGTTACCACTGTAATTATTTTGGAGCACCACAAACCATGCCCTTTTCAGACAGTGACTTAATCGATAAATGGTGTGTGTTCTGACTGCTCCACTGACCAGACATTCCCCCATATCTCTCCCTCTCCTCAGGCTTCCCTATTCACTGAGATACAACAATATTGAAATTAGGCCATTAATAACCCTGCAATGGCCTCTAAGTGTTTAAGTAAAAGGAAGAGTCACACATCTCTCACTTTAAGCCAAAAGGAAAAATAATTAAGTTTAGTGAGGAAGTAATGTCAAAAGCTGAAATCGGCCAAAAGCTAGGCCTCTAGCACCAAACAAGTTAACCAAGTGGTGAATGCAAAGGGAAAGTTCTTAAAGGAAACTAAAAGTGATACTCCATTGAACACATGAATCATAAAAAAGTTAAACAGACTTACTGATGAAATGGAGAAAGTTTTAGTGGCCTGGACAGATCAAATCAGCTTCAACATTCCCTTAACCTGTAGCTTAAGCCAGAGAAACACCCTGACCCTCTTCAATTACATGGAGGGTGAGAGAGGTGAGGAAGCTGCAGAAAAGTTTGAAGTTAGCAGAGATTGGTTCATAAGGTTTAAAGAAAGAAGTCATCTTCATAACATAAAAGTGCAAGGTGAAGCAGCAGGTGCTGATATTAGAAGCTGCAGCAAGTTCTCCAGAATATCTAGCTAAGATGATTAATGAAGGTGGTACACTAACAGATGTAGATGAAACAGCCTTATTTTGGAAGAAGATACCATCTAGGACTTTCATAGCTGAAGAGGAGAAGTCAATGCCTGGCTTGAAAGCGTCCAAGGATAGGGTGACTCTCCTGTTAGGGGCTAATGTATCTGGTGATTTTAAGTTGAAGCTGGTCCTCATTTACCATTTTGAAAATCCTAGAGACCTTAAGAATTTTGCTAAATCTACTCTGCCTGCACTCTACACATGGAACAACAAAGCCTGGATGGCAACATAGCTGTTTACAACATAGTATACTAAATATTTGTAACCCATTGTTGAGACTTACTACTCAGATAAAAAATATATCTTTTCAAAATGATTGCTCATTGACAATGCACCTGGTCATCCAAGAGCAATGAGAGATGTACAATGAGATTAATGGGGTTTTTTATGTCTGCTAACACAACATCCATTCTGTAGCTCATAGATCAAAAGGTAATTTTGATCTTTACACCTAATTATTCAAGAAACACATTTTGTAAGCCTATCATGGCCACAAGTGACTCCTCTCATGGATTTAGTCAAAGTAAATTCAAAATATTCTGCAAAGGATCCACCATTCTAGATGCCATTAAGAATATTCGTAATTCATGGGAAAGGTCAAATAGCAACATTAACAGGAGTTTGGAAGAGGTTGATTCCAAACTTCATGGATGACTTTGAGTGATTCAAAACTTCAGTAGAGGATGTAACTGAAATTATGGCAGAAATAGCAAGAGAACTAGAATTAGAAGTGGAACTTAATGATGTGATGAACTGCTACAATCTCATGATAAAATTTTAATGGGTGAGGCGTTCCTTTGTACAGATGAACAAACAAAGTGGTTTCTTGAGATGAAATCTATTCCTAGGGAAGATGCAGTGAAGACTGTTGATATGACAACAAAGGATTTAAAATATTAGATAAACTTAGTTGATAAAGCAGTAACAGGGTATGAGAGGACTGACTCCAATTTAGAATTTCTACTGTGGGTAAAATGGTATTGCAAACAGCATTGCATGCTATGGAGAAATCATTCATGAAAGGAAGAGTCATTATTCAAGCAATAAGCTTCACTGCTCTTATTTTAAGAAATTGTCACAACCACCCCAACCTTCAGCAACCACTAGCCATCAACACTGAGGCAAAAATCTCCACCAGCAAAATGATTATAAGTTGCTGAAGACTCAGATGATGGTTAACATATTTTAGCAATAAAGTATTTTAAATTAATATATGTACATTATTTAAACATAATGCTATTGCACACTTAACAAACTACAGTATAAACATAAATTTTACATGTGCTGAGAAACCAAAAAATTTGTGTGACTTGCTTTATTATGATATTTGCTTTATTGAGATGGTCTAGAACTGAACCTACAATAACTCTAAGGCATATCTATATTATACTAGTTCCAGTTTTCTACCATATTTGAATAACATAGTGACTTTTAACTTCAAATAGAGTTCATGTTAAGTTCTCATTCTATTCACTCTTTCCTTACACATTAAACTGAAAAATTAAACAAAGGAATTTATTTTTAAAACAAGCATAATCATGGACACACACTAGAATCTTCATAGCCATTCTAGGCTTACAAAACAACACAAAGAAAAATAGGTTCACAAACTAATTATTGAATGCATTCACCATTCTTTTAAAAATTATTGATGGGAAAAAGTATCATAATGCACCATGGTTAAAATAATGCAAACTTCTGATTGCAACACAGCAATGCCAAATGATTCTGGGTGCAACAATATGCATCTCACACATGGAATGTCTACAGATGCTCATGTGAGTGCATGTGTGCACATGCACACACACACACATACACACGCACACACACACACACCTCCTCCTCAAACATAAAGACTTCACAATAAGAGCAACCTTTTAAACACTTTGCCTTCATCATGCATAGTGACCACCAGTCTGGTACAGTCACCTATCCTCTCACAGAACCCATGATCCCTGTAATGAGAAACTCAGCGTAGCAACCAGGTTTTACAATGAACTCCATGAAACAATTCATTCTACATGTAAATTGTTTTTGTTTTAAATTCCATGATTAATGTACTGACCAGACCTTCAATGTTCTTGGCCTCCCAGGTCACTACACAAAAGTCTTATTTTCTTGTACAATCATTTGAATAAATAAAACCCAGCCATCTGAGTGCAAGTATACATTATACATGAGCTATAAAAAAATAGTCACAGATTAAGTTTCATAGCTTCAAAACAAGTAAGGTAGGTATGATTTATAAAGAATTCTTTGAGCGCTTTCTTTTCTCCAGAATTATCTAAATTTTATCCTATGTGTATTACACAATCTTCTTTTTCATTTTGTGATTATTTCTCTTAAGTCAATATTCACTTTATGTAAATAAAAGCTCAGATCCAAAAATGGCTTTGTTGTGGGGCTAGCATGGTAAAAGAGCAGAAATTATTACAGTGCTTCAATCTGGACAGTCAAAAAAGGTGACCTTACATTGAACCTCCTGTAAGAGAAACAGTACTGTTTATAAATAAAATCTCATGCTGAGAGATCCTTAGTTTCCAAAGGAAGAAAGCAATCACTATGTTTGCAGGCAGTTAATGTTCTGCCCTTTACTTTAGGTAAGTAATATCTAGATTTTCATCAACATTTTTTAAAATGTTGCTCTAAGTACAGAATCCTGGGTTTTGTTCATGCATAGCTGGAAACTATTGTGTTTAGGCAATATCTCATAAGTAGCAAGGATGCAAAAAGGATATTCATTACTGACTCTTGCCAGTAAGAAAATACTCCCACAGTTCTTGGTTCAGTCCCACCACATTCTTAAGAGGACATCTGACTGCAAAGAAGAGCTGGATATTTCTGTGAAGGATCAAGATATCAAAAAATGTATATTCTCCAAGCAAATTTTAAAGTTATGCTAAGAATAAATTTACAAAAGACTAATTTAAGACTGGAAACAGTGCAGTCAAGTTTAAAAGTCACATTTGAATTCAAACAGACCTGAATTCCCAGAGTTATAGGCTGAATGACCTTGAACAAGTTACTTGACCTTGCTGAGAATCCAGATGGAAATAATTGACTATACTACGTGAATAAATCAAGCCCAGCATTTTGGTACCCCACCAGCACTAACTAAATAGTACCTTCCTTCTTGACTTTCCATTTTGATACTGTAAACGACAACACCATTAGGAAACTCCATAGTTTTCCATTATGCATGTGCGTGGCTTACAGTTTCAGTGATTACTTGTCAGTGTGTAAACAAGAGTATCACAAATATCCCTCAAAGCAACTAACTAGTACAAGTGGATTCACAAGCTATTTTTAATGTTAGTTATTTCTGGGTTCACAGACTAATGCAGAAGAAACAAACATTCCAAGACAGACATATTAAAGCATATGTATAATTAATAAATGTAAACAAAGCTCATAATCTTAAAAGACCCAGGGTCCTTATTCCATCATAGTGATTACAAACAACAAAAACAGTGAATGAATATTGTATTACCACTTCATTTGTACTACCTAGTAAACCAAATCAAACACAAAACACTCTTTAGTGGGGACACTGTCACATTACATTATCCAACAGTTGACATAAAAAGAAAGAAAGTCAAGACTACTTTTGTATAGCTCTTAAAGTAACAGGTTAGTGGAAAGAAATATTTGAGTGAAACCATTATTAGTTGTTGATGGAAGAGAAAAATAGGTTTTAGTCTTTGATTCCCAGTTGTATACATTCCAAAATATCATATACACATTAATAAACATTTTTCATCTTAATGATGAATAGCTACCTGCTGAAGTTGAAGAAACAGGAGCCCATTCCTAATTGGAAACTGCAAGATTGTGTGTATTTTCCATTATGTATTTTGGCACTCCAAACGTTCGATTTGAGAACTCTGAGGTTAAAGCCTTAGAAACTTCTCCAGCTCTCCATAAGCTGACACATTCTTTGGACACACTACATGCATTCAGGATAATCAGAATATGCACAGTTGGAATGCAGTGCTTGAAGCCCTTGCATTTTTTATTCAGTTGGTATGAATTTTAAGTGAGTTATCAACTTTGGTGATGGTGAAGCAACTCTGTATTTGGAAGTTCTTAAGTGGAAATAATAGGACCCAAATGTTCTAATGTTCCTTTATTCATTTCAGAGAAACAGCCTCTGTCACACTTGCTACCTTCTGCCAAAGTCTACAAGGATCAAACTTAATGGTAGCAGACTAAGCTAAATAATGTTCTGTCCAAGTTTCCAAAACAAGCTTTCACAATTTTCCATTTATTAAAATTAAAGGTAGGAAACTACATTTTATCATTATGAACCAAATGATTTAAAAAATAAACTAGATTTTTAACTCTCCCATTCCCCCTCAAAACCCCAAACACCACTTTTTAAGTAGCACCAACACATGGTGGGCCCTTCCCTTCCCTGCTAAATGAGATTTATCAACAGGAAGTAATTTTAGAGTCAGTATCATTTTCTGTTTGGGGCCCCATACCAAAAATTTTAGGCACTCCAATTATAACATATGTATTAAATGACTTGTCCAAATGTTATCTGAAAAACAACAGAATATATTTATATGCAGGAAATTTATTCACCAGACTAATGAAATTATTCTACCAGAAACCCTGTTAACTAAGTATTAATACATTCTTTAACTGGTTGCCATTCTTTAACTGGTGGCCAGTGACTTGGGGTTATACACTTGGCCACATGAAATCCCTAGGCAGGTACTAAAGGATGTGTCTTGCTCAGGTTTTTTTGGTTTTGTTTTTTAATTAGAGAGACCTGTGATTGCAAATATCCCAATGTTTGTCAGCAATGATGACAACACACTATTTAGTCCAAATGAATGCTAACTCAGTAGGCATCCACTGGTCAGTGTAAACTGAAAAAGACAGTGGATCCTTTCAGATTAATGCTGTATTCCATGGGAGGATGGGACTATCCATGCTTAAAAGTTTTATTCAATACGACAGTTTCCAAAGAGAAATAATACTTTTGGTTCTAGAATCTAGTGGGCTTCCAGTTTTCCTTAATGAGGAACTAAAAGATGTCTTATTTTCTGAGTTTGAGAAGAGAGATTTTTCTCAGATTAAATGTGCCAGGAAATGGGGTAGGTGTTTCCTAGTGAAATAAGGATAAAGACTTAACATAGTCCAAAGGGGAAAATAATGTATAAAAAGGTTGTTTCTTTATAATATCATGAGTACTATTACAGAGGTATACATAGAAAGGGCCATGTACAGCATGTATAAGGTCTAAAAAAGTGATATGTGAACTAACACCTGACACATAATAAGCAGTAGAAACTGATCAGGCAAAAAGTCATACCTCTGAACATGTGTGTATATATGTGTATATTTGTGTACTTGTATTTGTGTGTGTGTTTGCGAGGAGTCACTGCTGTGAGCCGGGAGGAATTCACTCTTAGCATAAATTTCAATGGGATAGAGAATGAGAAGTAGATAGGGGACAGATCACGAAAGATTATTAATAACAAGTTTATATTAGGTATCGACCTAATTCCCAAAAGGGTAGTTATTAGAGTTTAAAAGGGATAATGGCATCGTTTAATTTACTAATTTTAATCATGTTCTATCAGATAGGACTTTAAAGATGGGACTGTTTATCAATTGTAACTTCCCAAATAGGACCACCAATATTTTGTCAGCATTCCCTCACCGAGAAGGGGGGTCTCTGCATCCCTTTCCCTGAAATCCAGAAGGGACTATTATTGCATCAACTAACAAAATACAATGGAAATAATGGTATTTAACTTCCCATCACAAGACAATGGACCTTCCACTGGCTCTCTTGGAATTCTCCCTGTTGGGAATCTGCCCCTTAGGAGGCTCCACTTGAAAAGGGCTGCCATGTTGTCTTGTCCAGGAACCAGACACAGAACTACAGAAACCTCCAGAGGATTCAGTCCCCAGTCATTCAGGTCACAAGCTAAGATCCCATAGAGACAAAGTAACAACAAATAAGATAAACACAAACAAACAAAAACTCCCTGTGTCCTTTATTAATCCTTTTCTATTAATAAAAAAATTCTTTTTTGTTTTACGTCACTAAGCTTTGGAGTGACTTGATACCCCAAATAGGTAATTGAAATAGGTCCATCTTTAAAAGAAGTAAGATCCATCACAAGATCTTTGAGGTAGGTCACTCTTAGATCTTTCTTAAGTAGGGTCCAAAATAAACTGCCTTATATAAACTAACCAGGAAATAGTATCACAGTGTGATTTTACTTTTAACTTTTTTTTTAATTTAAATACTTAACTATTTAGCTCAGTTTTAAGTTCACAGCAAAAGTGAGAGGGTACAGAGACTTCCCTGCCTCCACGTATGCATAGCCTCCACCATTAGCAGTATCCCTCATCAAAGGGGTACATTTGCTACAATCGATGAACCTACAACTGCGATAATTGATGAGCACTGACAAATCACTATCACTGAAAGTCCATAGTGTAACTTAGGTGCTGTGCATTCTATGGGTTGTAAATACATTTATGTATAATGTATAATGACATGTATCTATCATTCTAGTTATCATACAGAGATTTTACTCCCTTTTTAAAAAAATGTTTTCATGTGTTTTTTAAACCAAAGTATTTTAAACAAAATTCCTAATTTGGAGGAAGAAAAGATTTGCTTGTTTGTTTGCTTGTTGCTTCTAGCAACTCTTGATAGAAAAAGAAATCTTCTTTGAAGGAATTACCCTTCAGCATGAACTTCATCATAACATAATATTTCTCACCCATTTAAGAAAAATAGAACCCTGTACAAGTTCAGACAACTTTCCCACTTAAATCCTAGCATTATGTATACTTTGAACCAGATGTTGTTCCTAGTCACATGCTACTTTTTTTATTTCATCAAGTTCAAACACTGCTAATTTTCTTTAAACTTGCGTTTGCATATCAGGGAAAATAAACAAAACAAAAAAATGAAAGACAACTGATTCACTTATTTCCTTTAGGCTGGCAGATTTCATAGAAAGTGCTTTTGTAATAAAATATTAATGAAGTAGCAATGTTTTGTGCAGACATTTGCTCCTCTGTCTACTTCACTTATAAATACATTTTAATGAGGTAATAGAGACTACACAGCTCTGCAAGTGTTCCTTTCTCTAACATTTGTTCTGAATTCAAAGATTAGAAACAGCTAATCTGCTGCATTTGGGGGGGCTGGTTTATGAATACAGCATTTAAAGCACATTGTTCGAGCATCTGGAAAGCTAACATCTCATAAATAGCCCATCCTCCCAAACATATGATTAGACAATAAGGGTAATCTGAAATTTGTTTAAAATCAGTAGCCATAAAGTAGATACAGTATACTACAAATTTTCTCTCCCTCTCTCTCTCCACCCCAGAGCTGTATGGAAACATGCCTTAATGGGCCTTCATTTGCCAAGAAGACATTCAGAGTGGTTTGGCTTTGTACAATTAAATTGTGCACATAGTCAAATCTTCTCATTTAAGAAATCTGTATTTTACTGAATCAGATCTAAGAATTAAGTCAGGTCTACCCAAGAAGTATTTTGTGTCTCCATTCTCACATTAAAGGATTAAATGCTGTTTTCTCAATAAAATGTTTTTTCAGTCTTCCTCAAATGTGTACAGATTTAACCATAACAATCAAACAACTTATGAAGAACATAATTCAAGTAGACAGTCTACCTTCCAATGAATAAATAGAAAAATTTGCATATAACACATTTTAAATCTTTCCTTATTTCATATACTCATACTATGTTCTTTTCCTTTCCAGATTAAAAACTACATCTAACCAGCATTTTAAAAAATTAGAACCAGCTTATTTTATGTAAGATACAACTTCCTGGGAGTCAATAATATACCAAGTTTATTGTAATAACCTGGAAAAATCTGTTATATAAAAGAAGTCTCTAAAGAAGAAATATTGTTTATAATTAAAGTATCCCATAGTTGATGTATTTCATAACCTTTAAAGTCATGGCTGCAGTAGCTTACATTTATTGAGTGATAAAAAGTGCCAGGTACAGAGCCAAGCGCACTACATAGATTATTTCATAGATTCTTCAGAACAACGCAATTAAGTAGGTACTACTATTTTACAAATGAGTAGACTGACATAATGAACATTTACAAAAAAGACCTAGTGTCTCTTCAGAACAACGCAATTAAGTAGGTACTACTATTTTACAAATGAGTAGACTGACATAATGAACATTTACAAAAAAGACCTAGTGTCTCACAACTACAAAGCTCATACAATTTTCAACTTTGGAAGAAACATTTAAAATAGCCTCATAAAATCATCTTGTTTTGTATATAAGAAATCTGAGGCCAGACAATTTCAGATCACAGTTAAATCAGTAGCAGAATGAGATCTAAACCTAATTTTTCTTATTGACAATCCTCATTCAAATGCCTTTTATTTCTCATTCTGTGTAAGGGTTTTCAATGTTTTAGTCTCATTTGTTCTCTTCATGTGTACCCATCCCTTCCTAAATCTGTTGTATATTCTTCCAGTCCATTCTTCAATCATTTAATGATTGTTTAATAATCACTTATAAAAGTTCATAACTGACATACGTAGAATTATTTTTTATTAATGTATGTGTTTGTCACTCAAAATTATTCTTGGGGGATCTATTTAATATATGTATATCCAGGTCATTATTTTTAGTTTCTAGTTATATCCATCACATAAATATACCATATTATTATTTAAGTTGTTTCTGTTTTTCATCATAACAAGCAATGCTATAGTGAACATATTTGTACATGTCTCTTTGGGTTTATCTGCCTAAGTTTCTGACTCAACACATGTGTGTATTTCCAGCTTCACTAGATACGGCCAAATACTTCTGCAAAAAAGTTGTACCAATTCATACTTTCACCCACTATACTCACCCTACTCCCCCACCAAATCTTGTCTAATACATAACACTGTCCAAACTTTTAAACTGTTAGTTGATATGAAGTGGTAGTATTATCATTCTTATTCTATTCATCTACCTGAGTACTAGTGCATTAATAGTAATCATTTAGGTTTCCTCTTCTTTAATTCATTTATCATTCACCCATTTCTCCTTTGGCTTGTTTATATTTTTTCTTATTAACTTCTTTGATTTTTCTATTTGTTATATATATATGTTGTTTTCTCTCAGACTAACTTAGCTTTTAGCTTTGTTCACAGTATCCTTACACAGACTTCCAATTTCCAGATAATAAAGTTTATTCTTTTCCTCTTGATTAGCACAATAAATTCAATTTGAAATAAGCATACATATTTTTAATCCAAAATTTTTAGAAATGACACCCTTATTTAGAACTTTCTCATAGAAAACTAAGAAAATAGTAAGAACTGGACTAAGTCCTATTTTGCATTGAGCAAAATGCCCTTCAAGGTGACTATTTAAATCAAGCCTGTCCAACCCACGGCCTAAGGACTGTGTGCAGCCCAGAAAGGCTTTGTAAGTGGCCCAACACAAATTTGTAAACTGTCTTAAAACATTATGAGAATTTCTTGCAACCTTTTTTTTTTACCTCATCAGCTGCTAGTGTTAGTGTATTTTATGTGTGGCCCAGGGAAGCCAAAAGATTTGACACCTTGATTTAAATCCTTGGTGATTAATAAAAATAAATCCGAATTCATCATTTTATTTTACATGGAATTACCTTTTCATTTTATATTCTTTTAAGTAAAAATATTAAAATATTTATCATTTTTATTAAAATTACATTATCTATCTTAACAAGAATTCCAGTAACTTCTATGGTTATACATTTTATCAATTAGCGCATCTGTGGTATTTTTTTTTTATCCGTGTTTGTACCTGGGATCATACTTTGCATAAGCTTCCTTCTTCCTGTGGAGTCCATTTTTCTTATTACTACTGAGGTAACCTACATTTTTAAGTTTTCAGCAAAGTTGGAAATACAAACTACATGTACAACTGAAGAATATTATATCAAAGAAAGTACAAGAATAAAATCTGTTTTCCTTATGATTATTTATATTTCTTTAAAAATACATCTTAGTAATGTCAACTCAATAAACTTAACAATAAAATTCAATTAAAAATAAATTAAAAGTATAGAGTTTGAAAACAATCCATTTTTAAAAGGTGACACCTAATGAATGCTTTTCTTGTCCTGGATTATTTTTTTGGAAATCATGTGGATGAGTAAATAGCACTTTTAGGAGTTCTAAACATCTTACATAACACTCTGCCATTAGTTGTGCAACTTCAGGTTAAGTCACTAATCTCATTCTTCTTTAATGTAAAATAATATATTAGGCAAAATGCTCTCCAAAATTCTATTCCTTTATAATACATCTGCTAAAGTACACACACACACACACACACACACACACACACACACACACACAATTCTCAAGGGCCTAATAACCACAGCAGCTATGAAACTAAAACTTCATTCTAACATTCAGGGCCCAAAGTGGGATGGGCAACTTCCTTTCTTCAATGTATCTACTAAAATAAAAACCATTACTCACAAACCAAAGGCAGTGGGCCTCAGAGGAAACGGACTCTGATAATGCCAGATATTTACTGCTACTTCCAGAGCAGACAGAATTGAAGAGCCTTGCCTTTCCCATCAAGCAGGAAATACTACAGTATAATCATATGGATAACGTACAATTCCACTTTACAACTGACCACATATTCATTTCCTGAGTTATCTCCAGAACTTTACTTCGGTTGATTTGTCTTCCTATACATTGAAATTGCTATTTGTTGAATTTCACCAATTTCAATTTCATATATAAAAAAGCAATCCCTTTTACTCTATCTTCTATCCATCAGATCCATTACTGAATAGATAGTAGTGAGCTTGAAAAAAAAAGTAAAAGAAAAACCTTCAGAAGAGTAGCTATTCAAACCTCTCAAGGCTAAATACAGAGCAAAGCAAGACCACTCTCTTCTGCAAGAACATCCCCTTCTCAGTCTTTCCATGATAGAAAGCCCGGCTATAGATTTCCTAAAGTAATAGGACTATTCTTCCTTTAAAAATTAATTATATAGGTTTTAATATTAAGGTCTATGTGTTCATAAAACTTTAATTTGTTTTGCACTACATGAATTTATTTCAAGCTGGATTTCATCACAATGGCTCTGCTAGAACAGAAGCTGTCAGCTGTTCATTGTTTTGGTTGGAGGAACTCAAGCCCACACTGCAATTTAGGCAAAAATATAGCTGTACCATTTATCTGGTTTATGTTGGCATACTATTGTCCAACTTTTCTTGTTTTCTTTAAAATAAAGGCCTGATTTTTCAAGTGATTTTTTTTTCCTTTTGTACAAGTTTTTGACACAATGTATATGTTTATACATTGAGTCAGATTATAAAGTAATTCTAATTTCTATCACATAGTGCAAACATCACTGGTATTTCAATAAAATATTTATTTTTCTTTAACATTAGTACTCACAGCAAACTAAGTTCTTGGTTTAGCGAGCCTTAAATCTGAGAACTAAGCAAATTAACCAAAGCACACTCTTAGTTTAATGCTTTGTTTCCTAGTTTATAGATAATTTATAGTTAATATTCTCCCATTGCTTTTGTTTTCTATTTCACTAAATATTATGGCAGTATCTTGTAATATATTTATTAAAATAAAAATAATAAGCTACTAACTTTATAGAGCAATTATTATGGGTTAGGTACTTTACTAAGCATTCATTTTATAAGGATAATCTCATTAATGCTCATACATCCTATGAAGCAAATGTTATATTATTCAGATTTTTAAGGAGGAGGAAACTGACTTATATCCATTAAACAATTAGATAAAGGTCACACAGCTACAGGTGATGGGGCTAAGATTTACGTTCAGGCAGCAGACTCCAGAGTCAATGCTTTTAGATGTCATGAATTACTGTCTTCTATTACATTATGTCATACCAACACCGACATTTTTTTCTGTGAAGAACTAACTTATCTTTCTCATTTGTGAGTTTACAATCTGATAAATTAAATTAAATACAAGCAAATGTAGGAATACCAACCAACAAATACATTTAATTAAAAATGTGTCATGTATTCATGCTGGACACTGAAAAAATTTTATTTTATGAAAATACTACAGCAGTTAAATAAAATGAGAAGATCAAAACTATTCATTATTTTTACTTAGTAACTTGGTTGTGCTAACGGACACAAATAATATTTTTCATCTCATAATCTAGTTTCTGCCTTTATTAGCCTGTATAACTAAAAACTGGATAACAAGTTGTTTTTGTTTTTCTTAGGTGAAAAATCTCATAATTGCATAGTACAGTTTACCTCAACAGCCATAGCATTATAGATTTCAAGTTGTTACTTTGGACCAACTTTGATTAAAATTGGTTGCTTCTTGTTCCAAACTCTTTTCCTCAATCTGCACTGACCATACTCTGAAAGCTTGTCATCTCTGGGACTTGCTTTTTAAAGAAATTATTTAAAAGTCCAGGCATACCCAATAATATATTCTTCCTGAGGTCCAGGACCCATTTTCATATTTTAAGTCATCCTAAAAACCTATAAAACATATTAAAAATAAAAATGTATAATAAGTATCATTTAAGAGGTGAACTAAGTACTGCGGGAGATGAGAAGAAAGAGAGCACTCACCAGATGAGACAAACAAGGCAGGCTTCCCTGAGAAGATGGCAACTACATCCGGCTTTCACTCAAGCATGGCTAAACTGAGACAGACTGAAGGGAAGAGGGCATTTCAAACAAAAAGGAGTGTGTTAGAAATATCAAGCACAACTAACCAGCCAGAAGAAAATAAAGAATTTGGAAAATAAATTGGAGCTGATTTGGGAGGCCAGGGGTGAGCTATCAGACTAAGGTTTTAGTATTCTATTTGGTAAACCTTGAGGAGTCACGGAAGATTTTAAACTATTTGGTCTTAAATCACAGCAGTGAACTAGAAAAATTAATATGGTAACCAAGAGTAGGATGGAACCCAGGAAGTTTATTACAATGCTAGGGGCTGAAAAAGTGGTCTCTGGTACTGAGGACAATGAAGAAATACTAAGTGATGTTGTAAATGTAAAGCTCAAGAATGATGGTAGGCAACAGGTAAAAAGAGAGCTGTAAGCTAGTATTGGCAACCTTGGGTATTAGAACCATGTCTTAAGAATTTACCCAGGGAGGGGGGCTGGGAGAGGAGGGAGAGGAAGCTAAATATAAGGTGATGGAAAGAGAACTCAAAAAAATAATAATAATAAATAATAATAAAAGAAAAGAAAAAAAAAAGAATTCACCTGACTACACTAGCAAACATGAATAGCAGCTGATGTAAAGAAATGTAGAGAGGAATTGTTGGGCAATCACATAACCAAAATCTGGACTCACCCTTGGGAGCAAAGGTTTGCCAACAACCCCTTGTCCTCAGTCAGAGGCAGCAAGGAAAGAAGCTCCCTAGAGAGAGTTCAAACAGGAAGAATAGTATCATCAGAGGATCGAGATTTCAGATAAGGGGAGCAAGTGGAAATGGTGAAGGCCCTGTGGGATAAGCAATGGGACATGCATTCCTTACAGCCAATGAGAAAGCGAATAAGTGGGAAGGCCCAGAACTAAGTAAGCTAGACAGGGTTAGGATGAAGTTCATAGGAAGGAAGTTAGAGAAAGAAACAGCAGGCCACATGATTCCACAAAGTATTCCTAACAATCATAATAAAGTTACAATCATAGATGTCTCACTAGGATAGTTAGCTTCTGGCTCTAAGTGTGTTCAAATGATTCCATCTAGCTCCTTGCACAGTGAAAGATCTTTACATCCATGCCTGAATTTATACCTTAAATGTCCCTTAACACTGAAAACAGGGATCATGCACCCGACACCATAAATAATTCCAATAAGAACACTAACTGTGAAAGACAGAAAAGCAATTACATACCCTTTTTAATTAAGATTTTAAAATTAAATTATTTACAAACTAAAAGAAAAAGAAAAACAAACAAAACCCACTACTTTTAGGTCTCCATGCTTTATTTGCAACCTGAATGCATGGTTGATTTGCTTTAAAAAAGTATAATTTGGTTCATAACACATAAACCTTTGCACTTTCAGTCAACTGTTTTCTAATAAATATTAGCCATTAACACTAAAGATGTTTATTGGCTTTCTCATGTGTATATAGAGAAGCTTAATATTTAACACTATAAAAGCAGAGAGGTGATCAAATTCATTTGTATAAACCCCTGAGTAACTAAAAATCTACTTTCAAGGAAAACAAACTATGAAGAAATCTAGTAGCATAAAAGATTTATTTTAAATATGCACTTATAATCTTAACTTTGTCAGGTATAAATTCAGTACAAGGTCTATATTTTTTACCTAAAGCTTGTATAAGTAAAATCAAATGTAAGGTATTATCATTCATTACAGTAATATGTAGAGTCATAGTAATTGATATAAATAATCATAACTAAAACATTAACTCTCAGTCATTAATAAGATTCATTCAAGTTTGCTAACTGTACTTATGGGGACAGACACAAAACTATAAATATATATTTATATATGTAATTTACATAAAATACTGTACAGCTATATTTTAGAAAAAGTTGATTGAATTTCAAGCATTTCAACAAACAGTTTTTCTGATTAATACGGGGTATACCAGATTTATTTCTTCAGTACACTCATTTTCCAAACATTCTTGATTAGTCAATGTCATACTACATTAGAAAATACTGTTACTGGTTCTAGGAAGCTATATGAATTTCTGAGCAGAGCACAAAACTCCCTGTTTATATTCACATACTAGTTTTCGTAGGAGCAGACCTAAGGATGTTTAGTGAACTGAAATGGATGCTAAGGTTTTTCTGATCTTAAAATTCTTTCAGATAGGTTCCAAAGGTGGTAAAGTTTCTGGATCCTTAAGTCTGGGAAAATGCCTCTATTTTGCCCTCCCACATAAAGTTCATGTCATGGGTATACAAGTGATAATAAATCAACTATTGGTTTTTAAATTAGATTTAAAACAAACTGTAGAATAGAATAAAACAATTATCAATGAAACCACCACCCCAATTTGTCCATTCTTAACACTGTGTCATATATACTTCAGATCTCTTGTTCATTTAAAAAATAAATTACAAGTAAAACTGAAACTCCCTATATAAACTTATGCAGAAGACAGAGTTTTATAAAAATACTTTTCAGATCCATGGCGTTTTTTGAGTTGCCTTTTTATTACTGGCTTTTTAATTCATTGTACAGTAACCAAAAATGTTGTATATGAGCATTTGGTACTTACTGAGTTGGCTTATGTCACAGTACATGGTCCACTTTGTAAACAGTCCCCGTGTGACTATTTACAGCATTAATGACTCAACTACCCTCTTCCGAAAATGCAAATTCCTTTGTTCTGGTTAGGGTTATGCTCACCTTGTGCCTCATCCATACACTCACGAGAAGTAGTTCAATCAAATGGGACTCCATATATGGTACCTCAGGGAAAACCAAGGATAAAGAAAACACTGGAATGCCACAGAGCACTTTCTATGAGTCGAGCGGGCTGAATGAGAATAGACAGGGCAGTGTGTGGAAATAAGGAAAGCCTGGCTGCTGAAAATCTGACAGAGAAAGGGAAACCAAAACTAGTTTATTTAAAAACCTGCCCACAAGATGGCCACCAAGTATCCAGGAAAGAGAAGGAAGTCCTTTTTCCTTTGCCCCGCTATGCTTCAGTTTCTCCCTTCTCCTGAGAACCAAAATGGAATCTTCCATCATTAGTACCACAGTGAAGTTTTAACATGGATTAAAAGGGATTTCTGTAAGTAAGAATCTTAACATATTTTTGTCTAGAAAAATGGGTTCTAAGTTCCCCAGAATTCACTCTAACTCCCTGAAAGCAGAAACCATATCTGTCTCATTTAAGATACATAATCTATTTCATTAAGTTAATAAATGAGCAGATGCATGGATAAATGGATAAATGAATAAGTGATGGCAAGGCATTCCTGCCAAGCCAGTGAAAGGCAGGAGCCTCATCAATCTTTCTCCCCTGATCTCAGTTCAGTTTTCTCTAAGGACATATCATTATCTGACCTTATAATACATATTTATTTGTTTGTTAATTCATTGTCTGTCTTCCCTATTAGAACATAAATCGCATGCTAGTGCATACTGTTTTTCTCACTGCCAAAGTTCTCCTAAAAACAGTATCTGGCAAATCATAAATAGTCAATATTTGTTGAATGAGTGAATGACTGATCTGAACAGGAAACATCTTCATAAGACACCTCAGATTAAACACTAAGCCTTTAAGAGCAATACTCAGGGTCCCTCCCTCACACTCCATACCATAAGTACGTGACTACTGTCTGGGCTTGTCATCATTCCTTTAACATAACGCCTCACTGATTACTTCGAAATACTAGAGCTCACCTATCATAATACTGGTGATTGATTGTCTTTGTCACCACTTCTCCCCAGGTATATTTCTTTTTAGAAAAATGAAAAGCCTTAAACAGAGTTTCACCTGCATCAACAGTAAAAAATTTCCCATCCAGAATGGCTTTCCATACTTTCTTTTTTTCCAGTGCCATAAACTTTATCCTCTCTCTTTGAAAATACCTTAAAGCCAAGTCACATAAACAAAACTGTAAGATCTTCCCATTTCTCTTATTTCTTTTTCTATAGGGAAAAAAAAAAGTACTGATGCTTAGAAAAATGAAGGGAGGGCAAACTATAACCTATTTCACATTTAATGCCTAAACGTCACTTCCCCGCAACTGTTTCCCATATTAGAGAAGCCTCCTCCATTTGAATAATAGCATAATACCATTTATTTCTAATTAGTTTTGCCGTTTTATTTATAAAAAGGCCATGACTATTAAGCCAATGGTAAAAGGCAGGTCAAATCTATCTTCTCTGATTAATGGATCCATTGTTTATACTAACTTATGAAATAGGAAACCATTTGCCCTCTGGGATAGACTTACATATTATGTGTTTGATAATTGTCAAAATAAACCAGGCCATCAATCATCAAAGCCCATCTGCTTTGTAAACTATATATTAAAGCTGGTAGTAACGACTCCTTTATAGTCAGTCACCAAGCTTCCTTATGCAGGTAAATGGGTGAAAGAAAATAAACTCCATTTTATAACCCTGATTTCATTATAAGTATTCAAAGATGGAAAGGGGAATGTAGCAACTAATTAATTACTAATAATCATAAAGTTACAAGACTTGGTGGAAGGTCTAGAAAGAGACTTGTAATTCTTCTGCAGTTGGAGACAATGCTCAGGAAATAACTTCTTTTAAAGAAACAATTCAAACACACTCAGTGTAAGATCTTTCTTTAAAACGATACATAATATTTTTCATGTATAATCTGAATGAGTAAACTGATCTTTGAATTGAACCAAAGGTATTAAAGGGTGGTTGTGGGGTTCTAGAACATTTCCTATACAAGTCAAATCATCTTTTCATTCCTAGAAACTTAAAGGCAAGAGGGAGGGGCAAGTGGTTTCAGAAAACAAACACTTCACTCAGAATACACATGAATAAATATACCACATCTACAATCTCCAAAACAAATACACGTCTTTCTGTAGTGAGGGCTATTCCTGCAAAACAATCATAATTATAAGACAGGACTTAAATTTTAGACATGAACCACTGGGTTGCACTGAAGGTTAAGGTCTATTGTACAAAGTATGTGGCTATCCTTTTCTGGAAGAATGAAATCCAAACTAAATTGCATAGGCAATGTGCAGCTCAGAAGGGGACCTGAAGGTATTCTTCTTAATACAAGGCAAGATAGCTGATAACAGTGTTCCTAATACTAAAAATTGCAAGGCAGGATATCAAACCAGGTTTCTCAGACTTGCTGCTACCAAGTCAAGAAGCAGTACGTGGAGGTTTCATAGTAGTTCTAGCTTAAGTTCATTCAGTTCAAATACCTTTTGAGATGTGTTGCCGAGAGCCAATACAGAGAGATCCTTCTTCTAAAGCTGTAATTCTGAAAATTAAGATCACATTTTAGCTACTGCCTACTGCTGTCATTCTAAGATTTGCATGTATTACAAGTACCTTTTTCATTTAATAATCATGCTTTTACATGTGTTTAACCATTTGCAATTTAGAAAGGGCTTTTATAACCATTACCTCCAACCCTTTAAAGTAAGTATTTTTATTCTCTCTTTATAAATAAGGCAACTGAGGCTTAAATAATTTAAATGACATTCCTAAGGTCACTTGATAAGAACTTGGACTCAAATTTAAGACTGATTCCAGGGCCAACAAACTTTCCACAACATCAACTTCCCAGCTTTTTCCAGATCTTTATCTCACCCAATTATGTGTTAATTCTGTAATCAGACAGGTTACATTTTCCACATTTACTAAAAAAAAAAAAACAAACCAGTCTAATTTTCCAGCCTAGATCAAAGAGGCCATCATTTACTTTTTAATATTTTTTATTAAAAATTATTTGACAATCCATTAAACAAGCCAAATTAAACTCATTTTTCAGCCAGAATAAATGACAAAAGTAGTCTAAATAAACTATACCTGACACTCCCCAAACCAAGTATAATTTTTACCACATGATGGCTGTCAGAGGGGGTGGGAGATGGAAAGCAGAAAAGGGAGCTCTCAGTTTGACTGGTGTCACTTCTCATGAAGTCGATTTTAGCTTATTTAGCTCTAATAAGAGATGCCCTGACTTAAACTGTATTCTGACACACCATTTCTAGGACCTTTCCTGTCATATTACAGCTCAATCTGACCTCTTCACCATGCATCTTCTTTGGCAGATTCATAGAGCAAAATCAACTTTGGCTCTGATAAAGACAGATATTTTCATAAGTTTAGATTAAGCTGCCACTATTCATTGAGTATTTCTTACTGAACAGCTGTAGCAGAGGCTCAAGGGTTTCCTTTCACTTCCTTCTGAAGTGGGAAAAAAAAATAAATATTAAGTAAAACTTGTAGAAGAGAGTCATTTTAAGAGCCAAGAATCAAAGAATTTAGTTTATTTCCTACTATGAACATTCAGGTTAAGTCCCCTTGGTGTGTTTTCAATGTTGCTCTTTTTGTGTTTTAATGAATAAAGTGAGTATAAATTCCTACTAATACCTTCTTATAGTAGACTAAGGTAAAAATAAGATATTGGATACAAAAGTATTTTGAAAACAGCAGAATTAAAAATCAAGTGTTTTTAACTGAAGTCTTCATCTGTATGAATGTTTGACTCCATGGAGCTGAAAACAAGCTATCTTATTTTTCAGTTCTACTGTCTATTTTTCATCAGGGAACTATAATGAAAAGTTGTATTCTTGCATTCTCACATGAAAATGTACATGCAATTTATTTTCCGTTCTTTTTATTGTATGTCTTTCCAACTTTTTTACTTTATTTTTAATGCATTGAGCTCATGTGCCATGCTCCATGATGTTTACAGGGAATACCAGTGAATGAAAGAATAATGGGGAGAGACAGGCTATCATTAAATACAGTTAATATTATAATAGTTGCCACCAAGGAAAAGGTGCCGAGTGCTACAAGAACATAGAAGAAGCATACTTGACTATTCTAAGGGGATGGGGAGGATCTCCATGAGGAAGTAATATTTAAATGTGTAAATTATTTTCTCCCCAATTTTCTAAGATCCATAGCTTTTACTGGGTGTTCTTGAAATGTTCTCACCTTCCCTTCTTCCACTCCTAACATGATACTACTGGGATAATTTTCTTCCTTTTATTTTTAATCTTCATGTTTTTTCTTTTTTCCAAAATCTTTCTCTATCTCCTTCAAAACAAATAAGAAACTTAGGCTTCAGGATCCAATGTGGCTTTTAGAACTAACTAACTGTTGACTGCTAAATGAGCCCAAAGAGCATTTGCTACCTGCTTTGGTTACACAGTGACTTCTAACTGATGGGGGAAAAGAAGAAGCATAAATAAATTAATATAAAGTAGAAAATCAAGCAAAATGCATGGCAAAGAAAATGGGATCACCACTCTCTTCCCTTTTGTTTTCATAGCTCCTTAGAGCATTCTACAATCTTACTATTGTGCATATATGGATAATGTTCATTACCCTATGGAAATGTGTCCTGAAATGCATGCATCCTCCCCTATCCCCCCCAAAATTAGTGAAGCATACAGAATTTATCAGAGAACTTAAGGTAAGATGACATAATCTCAAAAACTACAAAAGAATAACAGCAATTTTAGCTACTTCTAGGAAACAGAGAGGCTGCAAAAACAACCAAGATAATTTTTAAATGGTGTAATACTCTTTTGCATTTAAAAAATACTTATTTTAAAATATACATGTATGATATCAGGTAAAGAAATGAACCTATCTCTAAAGCAAGATATTAAAGAGAATATTTATTTTATGAATTAAAAAGCAAAAGCAAATCACATTAATTGGGACAGTTTTTGTCACTAACAGGCAATGATCATATGTGAATTCAACTAGTAACATGTTAATATTCCTGCCAAGGTAACCTGGTCAGAAGGTAGCTTTATAAGTCTACAGAAGAATCAAAGGAAATATATATAGAAAGCTTCACTCCCATATCGAAACTTTAGAGCCAAACATTAAAAGTCTTTAAGGGTTCCTGAAAATGGAATTTCAATTTATTTACCAATTAATCCAATTTTCTCTTTTTAAATGCAGACTCTGACCTTAAGAGAAAGCACATTTTTGTCTGGATTATAAGTATATCCAAAGCATACCTTAAGGCAGCCCAGTGTTCTGAGTTCAGTACCTGTTCCTTCCCAGAGACCCTCAATACTGGCATCATGAAGAAAAGAAAAAAGAAGCATAGCCTCTTTTTCTCCTAAGAATGTCACTCCTTTTTATGAACACTGTATTGTCATTTTTGCATTGCAAAGGCTCAGAACAAGTATTTAAAATGTCCCTGACCACACAGAAAAGACAAAGGGGGATTGTGAGTGGGAGTATGTATATAAATTCAGGGACAATTTGGTATACAAATCAAATAATTTTGAAGATGATTTTTAAATAAAGCAATTTAATCAAAATCCCAAGAGCCTAAGATTAAGGTAATAAATTTAGGGAAAAGAATGTGGAAGAGGAGATAGGAGGTTAATAAACACTATCAGTGGGTAATTAAATTGGGGAAAAAGTGAGAAAAATACCATAGTGGGTTTTTAGCTTTGGGTTTTGTTTTGAGGCTTATGCACCCAGTGTCTAATGAAGCCTGACTCCTGGGAGACACTCAACTCCAGCAACCCTCACTTCACTGGCCTCCTACACCCATAGTCTCACCACCAAAGTCATCCTGAGAACTGTGGCACATTTAGCCTCAGAAGCCAATCCAGCCACTGTCTTCCATCTTTCTAGCTCTCTCAGACCTTAATTCCCACTACACCTTCTCTTTAATCCAGTAGAAATTTGGCTCTCACAGTCATAAACTCCTTCCTGATGACATTCTCTAGTGGGAGAGGCAAAAAATAATAAAGAAAGCCAGTAAGCATAAATGTGAACTTTCAATGTACTGTAAGGAAAACAGAGTGTAACAAAGCAGTTAAGGGGAGTCCTATTTACATAGTGTGGTCAGAGGAAAACTCTCTGAGAAGTGACATTTAAGATAAGACACAAAGGAAGAGAAGGAGCCAACTGTGAGAAGAACAGAAAAAATGGTATTTCAGATAGAGGGAACAGTATGTACAAAGGCTTGTAGACAAGAAAGATCCTGGCCTCCCCTAGGCACAGAAAGGCAGCCGGTGTGGCTGGAACACAGTGGTCACAAGACGGAATAGAAAGAAAGAAGAGGTCAGAGAGGGTAGCAGGGGCCACAACACACAAGGCTTTGTGAGCTATGATAAGAGTTTGGAACTCATGCAATTGTAATGGGGCTTCATCAAAATAGTTTAAACAGGAGACTAACATGGTCAAATTTGTGTTATTAAAGATAACCATGACTGTGGTACCCAGAAGTGGTGCTAGGGCAGAATGTGCATGTGGGTATTTGCAGGGAGGTCTCTGATATGCTTATCTTTGTCTAGTACAGAGTCCGGCACATGGTAAACGTCCCCAAAACAGATGACAGAATTAGTAAGCTAACAAATTTTGAAGCTGGAAATGGCAGTCATAAATTAGTTTTAGAATGATTAGTCTGGCTATGTGTTTTAGACTATACGGAAAGAGTGTTAGTCATAGACCATGAATACCTACCTACCTTACCTACTAAAAAATATTCCATGGTTGACTATGCCCTCTGAAAATGTAGAGCCAAGCTTTAAGCTTTCCATATTCCAACACACAGTAACAGAATAGAATTAAATCACTCTGTGTAAGCTGTTCCTCAGGTTTAATAAGAGTCTCTGTTTACCTTGTTTCTGGCCAAGTGTGTGTTTGTATGTGCTGTGTGTGTGTGTGTGTGTGCATGTGTGTGTATAATATATGTGTTCAGAGATGTTGAAGACTAATGGTCAATCAAGAAAAACCCAAGCTGCAGAGCTGGGAAGTGAGCCAGCTTGCAATCACTAAAGGAACTGCTTAAGCTGAGCTCCTTGTTGCCACTTGGGTAATGAGCATTCCTCAAAGGATGGCACTTTGCATAGTTTAGTTCTCTCTGATGCAAAAGATGTCATTTCTGAAATCAGGCTGAATTGTTTTAAAAAGGAGTGTCAATAAAATTAAGCTTAACCTATTCACTGATTATAAGAATAACAAAAACAAATGGTGGACCCTCTGCTGTAAAAATGTCTATCAGAAATATATAGAGGTACTCTTTGAAAGATACAGCTCTGATGTTCACTGCAATTTTTTTAATTTTCTTTTTATAGAATCATACAAGAGGAGTAAAGGGAGTTAAATATTCATCAATTCCTAGTAGAAATTTTTCCTCAGAAGTAATAAAGAAGAGAAAGTTATTTTCTTGGAGTAAAGAGGAACTTTTCAAAAACATATTATTTTAAAAAGCAAAATGAATAGATTACTTAGCATATAAATTCACATTCTCTTCCTTTGCGAATGTCTTCATGGAACAATAAAACTCTAGACATGGTGATATCAATTTATTATTTCTAGTTCCTATGGAAACACACATTCAACCTACTGAGGACAATCAATATGGGCACAAGTGCAAGGCAAATACATTTAGGTAGAAATCATATAATTTATATCGTTAGTAAAGTGAGCTCTGAGAGATCAGATATAATAGCCAAAAAGAACACTCAAGTCACTGTAGGATGTTTTCTAGTTACTAGCCACTAGTACCATTATGAAAACAAAAGCAAAAACATAATCCTACATTTTAAAATACCACATTTGGAATTTGCCATGTGCAAACAAACTTCACGCATTTTAAATAGAAGAAGATGAAAGCTGAGAAAAGATTAGACAACCTGATGGAATGGAGAGAAGGGAGGGAGAAAGATTGACTTACATATAATGAATATTGCCTTGTTCAATAAATCTCAGTATTTTTAAATGAACAGCAATCTCCTAAATGAGGTCATATAAATAAAAGTACATACAATAATTTCTTACAAAGCTGTCAATTACACAGAATTTGTGACCTCAAGAGAAAGAATTAGATAAAAGCATAAATATATTAAAATCAATCAGCAAATATTTGTTGGGCTTCTACTATGTGCCAAGCACTATGCTGAGGTCTGTAAAAGAAAAAAACAAAACTGAATTTTAGTTTATTTTGACAAGAATTGACTGTGCATTTCTGTTGTGCCATGTGATATAGATAAAATGCCAATGTACCAAAATAGAAATTGTTTGTAATGTAATTCATGGGCAACACATGCAACTGAACTGGCATTATAAGATAAGATTTTTAAAATGAGCTAAATAAACAGTACAGATATGTGTACTAATAGTTTTCAGGAGCGAGATCATTTAGGCTTAGTTGGTAAGGGAAGTTGTCACAAAAGAGATGGAAATTGACTTGGGCCTGAATAATGGACAGAGATAAATGGAAAAGTGAATGTAACTGACTAAGGTGACAGCAAGAATTAACAAGGTCGGTTTGGGCCCTGATAAGACCTGAGGGGTTTAATTTTAAGAAGAGAAGAAATAATTATGGAGAAGTAGACTGCGACCAGAAAGGGAAATGCCCCTTAAAAGGTAAGGGAATTTACTTTGAAGTGATAGAAATGCATTGGAATTAGAGAGAGGTGGTGGATACGTAACACTGTGTTATGTGAATTTCATCTCAGTAGATTTTTTAATGTTGATGATGAAAATTATAATTGCTATTAATTACAAAATGCTAGAAATATCTAAATACCCAATCACCTAGAAACCAAATGCTGGAAATCCATGTGATATTGTTGAAAAGCTCATATGGTTTAAAAAAAAAAAATTGGTTATTCTCTAAATAGAGGGTGCCAAAAAAATGTATACATATTTTAAGAAAGAAAAAAACTGTATTAAAATTGTAATACTCAATATTCACCTATAACAAAAGATGAATACAAGTCATGTTTGACTTCTGCAATTATAAGAAGTATTCAAAGATTCAAAGTGGTCACCATAAATATTTATGTAATAATACACTAGTAACATCTCTTAAAATGTGCATACATTTCTTTGGCACCCCTGGTATAATGTTACAGAAGAGTATTCAATGAACATAGCTATTTACCTTATTTTTCCATGTATAAGGTGCTATTTTTATCTAAAATTGTTGGACTAAATATTGGGCTCGTCTTATACACAGGCGTAAACAGTTGAGAGGGTTTCTTTCTGTTGGGTTAGAAAAGTAGGGGTCGTTTTATACATGGGGACATCTTATACATAGGAAATATGGTAAATAGGTTCATGATATATTGTGTAAAAAAGCAAATCCCCCAACAGTTTACTGTATTAAATCTATAATAAATAGTAATAAAAAAACTAGAATGGTGTACTCTAAAATATTAACAGTGTTTTCTCTGAATGTTAGGATATGAGTGATTTAAATTTTCTTTATTTTCACTATTTTTTCATAACAAACATCTAAAAAGCTATTTTTAAGGTATTAATAATTTTTACTAAAAATATGTTTTCATGTAAAGTATAGAATTTCATTAGAATAGACTCATTGCATATATACAACTTAGCAAGATGATTCATGATCATTTTTCCAGATAGAGCCCAGCATAAAATAAAATATTTGCATATAATATACTACTTTTAAGCAGCAACTTACAACATTTACTAGAATTACAATGGACTTTAGGTGAATAGCTTACTCTATAGCACATATAAATTTTACATGATTTTTTTTTTAATCTCATGATATTTATTTTCAATTCTGCCCTAAGATGACAACATGAAAACTAGCCTATTTCTACATCGCTTTTTCTGTTTTAAAAATCCTATCAAATAACACTGACTTCCATGTAGTCCCTGGTCTTCCTCCTTTCCTTTTTGTCTTTGATACTTGTTTTTGATTGAAGGTGTTGTCACAGAGAGGGTTATTCCTCTCATAACATGCAGTTCAATCATTGCTCACTTCATTTCCTCATTCTTAACCACTTCCCTTGAATACAGTTAACTCATGTCACTACAGTCATCAACTCCAGGTTATTTTCATTTCTTCTCATTATTACCAAGGTGGGGCAAAAAAAAAAAGCAATCAGCTAAAACCCTTAATTCAGACTTCCTCCATATTTTATGAAACCATCAAACAAACACTCAGATTGTATTTCACAGTAAGATGAACAAAAGCACACCTCTTCAGCTGCAGCCCCTTTCCCTTGTGCATTCAAGGATGCCCAAATCAGAACCTACAGTTTGGGAGCTCCACACAGTTGCATCTTGTTTTGAGTTTTTGTTTGCAAACTGTCAGTAAGATCAGAATAAATTGCATGATATGCAGTCCAATATGTATATTCTTGAGCACATCTCAATGTATCCACCAAAAAATATTCATAGCTGCAGGTGTACAAAAAAAGGGCAGAATTATGGCTTGATTTGCCTTGATAAGCATGGCAATTTTCTGTACACTTTTCATAAAGTGCTAATCAATTTCAGCTCAAAATAGATTGAAACACCCAACAGATTGCTGCCATAGTCCACAAATGTTTGTCACTCGGAGGCTGTAGCAATAATATGAATTCTGAGGAGAAAAACTGAACTATACCTTGTAAAAATCCCTTTCATTTGCCTTAATGACCCCTGAAAAAATGCTAAGAATAATTCTGAATCACTTCAGTTTCAAATTCCTTTTTTTTTCTTGTTATAACTAAATATTGCTTGTCTTACACTAATATCTATTGTGAGCATGGTTATAGATGGATTATATATAGAACTCAGTGTAATGATGATATTTAAGAATCAGATATCAAATCCATATTGTTTAAGTTCTTCTAAAATGTAATTACAGATATCACATACAACTTGAATTTGAATTACCACAAACTTCTGTAATAAATTACTCTTTGCCTCTTTTAACTGTTAAATGTAGTATGTTTTGAAAATGTTTTGTCAATAGTCTAGTCCTTCCATTAAAGTTATTTCACAAACACTTGGAAGTGCTAATATTCATATTAATGCACCCTTTCAAGTAGCAGTGCTCCTGCCATATGAATCATTCATCTGGCTGGGATGGTTTGCCAACCACAAGTGCCAAAATGTACTGAGTACTGTCATACTCCCACAAGGAGCCTCTGCTCAACACTGAGCATATACTTTCCCTTTCGTTAAGTGTGAGAAACAATTGGTAATGACATTTAGATATGGGTATGATATGCTATCCATGGAAAGTAGGAAATTAAATGAGAATAGATAGCATTTCAAAATTTCACACCCTTCTTCAAAACTACAAAAGTGATAATATAATTTGGGGGGAACAAAAGCTACACAATTTGGCTTTAAAAAATAGAGTACTTAAAAGTTGTGACTTTAAGTAACTTCTGTGATTACCATCTGCCAAAAAATTATTGCCAAAATTAAAGGCAGTCGAGAGTAGTAGGCGTAGGCTCTGCAGTCAGAAAGCCTGAACTCTTATGTTGACTCTGCCATTAAGGACATGACCTTGAACAAGTGATCTGTTCTTGCTATGTCTCATCTATAAAAATGGAGATTATGAGAATAAGTAACTCAGGATTTAAACAAGATAATGCAAAATTCTGAGGATTAAATAATACATGTGAAGATCTTAGCAAAGTAGGTTCTAGTTAATTCTCAATAAACGTTAGCTACTCTTATTACCACTACCACCACCACCACCACCACCACCACCACGACCACCATCACCATCATCATCACTTGAATGAGCAGTTCTAGACCCACAGTCTGAGTATGACCGTAAGAGCTCCTACCTGCTTTACAGAAATTGTCTGCCAAGTGTTTGTTTCTAGGTCTGGGTTCTCCTGTGTCACATGTATTAAACTATCTTCCAAAAGAGAAGATAACATGCTTGGAAATCAAGTCAGCTTTACATGATATGGTAAACTTGTTGGCCCAATTTACCATCTACTATCCTGTTAAAATAAGAATGAAAAAGTTATGGGAAAGACATGAACACAGTGAATTTTTTTACTCTCCTGCACAAAAGGAAATTGCCATGTTTTGCTTATTCCAGACCTAACATTACAGTAGCTGTGTTCATGGAGATGCTGTTCCCATGATGTTATTATTATTCTCATTAATGAATTCAGTCCCTAGAATTTAGCTAGACAGTCACCTCTACTTAGCCATTAGATTTTCAGGAGTGACTGAGGAGAAAGCTTACACATTCTGACCTTGAAAAATTAAATTTGATGTTATTTCAGGAGAGGAAATTCATTTTATTCACCCAATGAAAAAACAAAACATGCCATTCAGGAAAAACTTACAAATGTACTTAATGTACATTTCAAATATTCCTAAATAATTACTACAGTCAGAAGGAAAACAGCTGATTGCCCTGACTCAAAAAACATTTATAATCTCCACACCAATTATCTTAGTTTTCTTTCTTGCCCTTTGGAATATTTCTACTTAGCTGCTGTAGAGCGAATGGATGTACGTATTTAGATGTAATTTTCCTGAGATCATAGAGAGTCATTTGCCAGTTTCCCCTTGACATTCTATTAGATTTTATGCATTTGCGTTTTTCTCCCAAATGCCAAAATATGAGCACAAACAACTTCATGAGATAAATTATCACTTCGTTCACTTTTCCAAAGATAATTTAAATACAAGTTATAGATGAAGACTGCAAACACTGCTTTACAAATAAATTTCATGTTGTTTATACCACTTTTATAATTAGAGACACTTCCTCAAAAACAAGCATTTCGAACTTTAGCTAGTTATTAAGTTAAATTTTGATTTTACAGCATTTATTATACTGCATATTTTGCAAAAAGCAAAACAAGATCATGGCATGTACAAAATTGCTTTGTATATAATATTCAACATGCATTTACGAACTGATTTCAGTAAATGTCCTTCATGTGCAAAGAATGTTTTAAATGCTTTAAAAAGTACGTGAACATATCATACAATATGGCTGTTAGTCATTTTTTTATTAGTAATTTACACAAGCAGGGGAGAACCCATCCCAGAAATGGGCAAGAAAAACCACAGTAAAGACAGAGAAAATAGATGAAATTATCTTCATATTAAATGATTTCATATTAATGTTATATTTATAAAATGTATATTGTTTTTATTATGTATTTTATTAACACAGTGGTAGTATATATACATATAATATACAGAGAGTGCCAAAAAATGTATATATATTTTAAGAAAGCAAAAAACTGTATTAAAATTGTAATACTATATACCGGTAACAAACGATGAATACAAGTCACGTTTGATGTCTGCAATTACAAGAGGTGCTCAAAGTGGTTACCATCAGCATCCAGACACTTCTGGTTATGGCAAACTACTGCTTGAGAAACACTGACATCTCTTAAACTGTGTATACACTTTTTTGACACCTCAGCATATCTATTCTGAAATATGTGATCTAATTTGTTTTCACCCAAGATATGTGTACACAAAAGAGTTTGAAGACTACTTAATAAGAATATTAGGTCTTTAAAACTGCAAATATTTACCCTGAGAGATGTAATACACTTACCTTAGGCAATCATCTGAACTTTCCTAAGCCTCATTTTTTTATCTATAAAATAGAGATAATGCCTCACAGATCATTTCTTGTGTGTGGGTTGGGGGAAAGTCCACAAAATCCTAGATGGCAGGAAGTATTATTATTATTAAGGTCTAGGAGTCATCCATAATACAGAAAATAAGTATTTCCAATAATGTGGAGAAACTAGAACCCTGATACATGGTTGGTGGGAATGTCAAATGTTGCAGTCATTGTGGAAGACAATTCGGTGGTTCCTTAGAAAGTTAAGTAGATTTACCATATGACTCAGCAATTCTATTCTTAAATATATATACTCCAAAGAATAGAAAACAGATATTTAAGCAAATACTCATATACCAAGTGCATAGCAGTATTACTCACAATAACCAAAAGGTAGAAACAACCCAACTGTCCATAGGTGACTATATAAACATATTGTGATTTATACATATAATTAGGCTAACCAGATGTCCCATTTTAAATAGGACAGAAAATGATGGTATTGTCCTGCTTCAAACAGTATGTGTGGTCAGTCTCCTAACACCTTGAATTTAGCCCACTGAGACTAGGCTGATCATATATACTATATGAAACAGGACAGTACTATTTTCTGTCCTGTTTAAAACAGTCAGCCTACATATAATGGAATATTATTCAACCATAAAAAACAAAGTTCTGATACATGCTTCAACATGTATCAACTACATTAGGTAAAATAAAGCAGATACAAATGGGCAAATATTGCATGATTCCACTTATATGAAATATCTAGAACAGGCAAGTTCAGAAACAGAAAGATTAGAAGTTACCAGAAATTAGAGGGAGGAGAGAATGGAGACTTACTGCTTAATGGGTACATAGTTTCTGTTTGGGGTGATGAAAAAGTTCTGGAACTACACATTGCACAACACTGTGAATGTACTTAATGCCACAAAATTGTACACTTAAAAATGATTATAGTGGTAACTTTATGTTATGTATATTTTACCACGCTTAAAAATTTAATAAAGTTAGATTTATATTATTATATCCTCTCCAGTATAATTCTTCATGTTGTACTCTCCTCCTTTTTATAGTAAAAATGGGAAGGAGTCTTTGCTCATAGCCTCCACTTTGGACCTAACTCAGCATCTCACTTCAGCCTGGCCCGACCCACACTCCTGAAACGCCTGCCACCAAGCTCACTGCCCAGTACTTTGCTGCCTTCCCTGATAGGCCCACCAGTTACTGCCTCACCCCCAAAACACCCTGTTCACTTAGTTTCTTGAAATGACACTTAAGGTCTTCCTCCTCCCTCTCTGACCCACTCCCACTCAGTTTTGCCTTGTGTGTTTTTTTGTTTGAGGAATTTTTTTTGGTTTCTTTGGTGTTTGTTAGTTTGGTTTAGCTAGGTTTGGTTGTGAGATGTTCAACCCCTGTTAATTCTTTCTTTTCCTCGTTCCATATTTTGGGCATCTTTTGGTCCCATTTCAGGGACTCTCAAAAGTCTTATCCATCTCCTCCAAACCAGTGAAAATGAATGTGCTTTCCCAAAACCACCCCTTCCTTTTCTGTACTTACCTTGGTGAACTGCTCCATCATTCACTCAGCAGTCCAAAACGTAATGTCATCCTTTACTTTTTCCTTTCCCACACATACACACCAACTCACACTCAATACAGTATCCCCTTATCCTAGGTTTCCCTTTCTGCAGTTTCAGTTACCCAAGGTCCACAATTATAAATGGAAAATTCCAGAAATAAACAGTTCATAAGTCTTATATTGCTAGTCATTCTGAGTAGCATGATGAAATTTCACAAGTCCCACTCCATCCTGCCTGGAATGTGAATCATCCCTTTGTCCAGCATGTCTACACTACACATACTCCCCATCTGGTGGTCATTTAGTAGCCTTCCTGGTTATCATATCAACTGTTGGGACATCACAGTGCTCGTGTTCAAGGAACCCTTATTTTACTTTATTTTATTCACCTCAATCTCATCATGGAGGCATTTCATCATCTGACATCATCACAAAGGTGAGTAAACCACAATTATTTTGAGAGAGAGAGAGAGATCATATACACATAACTTTCATTACAGTATATTGTTATAATTGTTCTTTTTTACTATTAGTTGTTATTAATCTACTACAGTGCCTAATTTACAATTAAACTTTATCATCAATATGAATGCACAGGAAAAACATATACAAGGGCTATGCAGTATGCAGTATGAAAAATAGAGGCATTTGTGGCTGAATTTTTTCTGACAGCCCCCGTATACTAGGTTTGGTACTGTCTGCAGTTTCAGGCACCCACTGGGGGTCCTGGAACATATCCCCTTGTGGATAAGAAGGGACTATGATATTCTTAAATCTTGTTAAGTCTAGCTCTTTAATAGCTCTATAATTCACTGACTTGTTTCTATCCCCACAACGAACGTCAGTTATTGCCCTCACTGCACTGCTGCCTTATTGAATGATGGCCCTGCCTCTCGTTTCATTCTAATCTCTTCTCTTCAATGCAGCCACACTCAAATTTCTAAACTACATCTCTCTCCATACTATTCTCCTCTACGAAAATCTTGCATGGTTTCTACACTGCCACCAGAATCATGTTACAAGGCGGCATATATGTTCATTATATAACCTCCTCTTATCTATGGTATCTCTTTTCCCCACACCCAAATTCAATGTTCCAAGCATAGTAAACTTCTCTCGACTACTAAACCATGCTCTCTGAGCCCTAGAGGCAAAACACTAAATTGGACTTGGGAGCATGACAAAGAGCCATGGACTCCCAGACAACAGGCATAAAGGACAGTCACAGGAAAACTGTAACAGAAGCTAGCTCTACTATAGACCTGCACATGTATTGTTCCCTCCACTCTCTCCTCCAACCATTTCACCCAGTTAACTCCCAGTAGTCATTAAAGTAAGGTATTGGTTCTTTGTTTGTTTGTTTTGTTTTGTTTTGTATGTGGGTAGTTCCCTGGCCAGAAATCGAACCCAGGCCGCAGCGATGACAGCACCAGCGCCGAAGCCTTAAGCTGCTACACCACCAGGGAACTCCAGGTATTGGTTCTTCAATAGCCTTTCCTGAAGCTCCAGAACAGAAACCCTGAAATTTCCTATATTTTTCATGACACTCTTAATTTTACCTTTTCATAATATTTGTAGTACTTTATTGTAATTTTTCTACGTATTTGTTACTATCCTTCCACCCCATTCCAACTGACTTTAGACTCCTTGAAAACTAGAATTTACATCATTATACACATATATGTGAACCCATCCTAGGCTCTGACACAATAGTGTACAGTCAATAAATATTTAAATAAGTAATAGTTTCTGTGTTACAAATTAATAACCATTAAAGAAAACAATCTCTGTTAAACAAATATTTGGACATGGACATGCTGATTCTAATACTTTAATCAGCTCTTATTCTATAAATAATAATTTATTATGTACAATGTTTTCCACCAAAAATAAATAAAATAGGACAATTTAGGAACAAGTGACTTGCCAGTGAACCTTAACTATTGTTTTCTTACATATGTGCATTTGATCAGCAATCGTGTATTAGATCAAAACCCCATTAAAGGCCCAAGACCAATCCTACATATTTATAGAAACCAATATGGCTAAAAAGAAATAAGGTCCAGCCTAAAAATTGTACTTTCTCTCCGGTTTCTTTCTCTTTTTTATTGTGGTAATATATACATAATAGAGAATTTACCATCTTAACCATTTTTAACTGTACTGTTCAATAGGCTTAAGGATATTCACATTGCTGTGCAACCAATCTCTAGAAATTTTTCGTCTTATAAAACTGAAACCCTGTAACCATTACACTCCCCATTTCTCTCTGTCCCTAGCCCCTAGCAACCACCATTCTACTTCCTGTTTCTATGAATTTGTCAACTTTAGATAACTCATATAAGTGAAATCATAGTATTTGTCTTTTTGTGACTGGCATATTTAAGTATTTAAACTTAACATAACATCCTCATGAATCATCCATGCTATAGAATGTGTCAAAATTTTCTTCCTTTTATTTTTTAAACCTTTTTGCTTGTTGAATTTATTGGGGTGACATTGGTTAGTACAAATTACATAGGTTCCAGGTGTACAATTCTAGCATACATTATCTATGTGTTGCATTATGTGTTCACCACCCGGAGTTACCTCTCTTTTCATCACCATGTTTTTGACTCCCCCTCCCTACTCTCCCCCCACCTTATAGTCAGGTAACCACTAAACCATTGACTGTGTCCATGCGTTTTTGGTTTTCGTTGCTTTCAGTTTTATATTCCACATATGAGTTAAGTTACATGGTTCTTGTTTTGTTTTGTTTTTCTGTCTGGCTTATTTTGCTTAGCATGATGGTCTCAAGATCCATTCTTCCTTTTTAAGGCTGAATAATATTTCATTGTATGTGTATATCACATTTTGTTTATCCATTCATCACCAATGAACACTTAGGTTGCTTCCACCACTTGGCTATTGTAAATAACTACTATGAACAGTTTCCAGTTTCTTTAAATAACAGAAAATAGCGAATATCACAACCATTAAAAATAAAGAAGAAAAAGTTTAAAGAAAAGAAGTATTTTACCATGTGCATATTTATTGCTTTTTTCTATAGATAGTATTTTTAGTTGAAATTTTATCTTTGTGACTCACACTTTCACTAACAGACATATGTTTAACACAATCCAAACATCATGTCTGTTCTAAAAATGAATATTCATTCACTTTAATGACAAAGTAGCTCTTTTTAGCTACACTTAAAAAGAACTTACTTTGGGAAAACACTTTTTTTTATTTCTGGGTATATTTGACTGACATATCATAGAACACTTTATTTCAAGCATGAATATGTAAATAACTACTAGCCTTTTGGGGTTGCATCTGAAATTTGCCACTGAAATTTGCACAGTCCAAAGACCCAAGACTGAGAACAAAGATAAGCAAAAATGAATTAATTGAGAACACAATTCACAATTATGAAACATCTGCAATCTGTCTTCACCAATGCATCACTGTCAGTGTCTAAGCCCATTAGGTGGATGATAAGAGGATTGTGAAGGCCAGCATATTTTATTTTTAACCTCTCCATATGGCTGACCTTCTAGTTTCAATGTGAGAATCATCTGCAGAGATGATCATCAAAATGGTAACTCCTTCCCTAAAATGTTTGGGTGATTTGGTCAATTCAAAAGTGATGCTCAGTTATTAATAAAAATCAATATGTACAGTGTGATCTTCTTTCCACTTAAAGTTTGTACATAAATACATTTTAAAAGATCTGCAGGGCTACAAAAATGTCAAGAGTAATTTACTGACATTAGAATTAAAAGAATGTTTTCAAACTGTATGCAATGTTCTGCTTATAGGAAGTTTAAAAGTTAACTTTTGCTCTTAAGATTTTCAGCCAGTAAACTTTTTAATGTAAAACATATGATAAATAATCTCAAATTTGAAACTGAACTAAAACACAGAAAGTTAATAAGACTTCATAAAAATATACAAATATATATTTATGTATTAATATTTCAAGTCTAATATTAGCAATACCAATAATCAATAACACATTATTACATTTTTCAAAATTAAGAGATACAAATTATTTTATCTGCAACTTACAGTCCACAATTTTATGCCCTCATGAACCTTAAAGATAGCAAAGATGATTTCCACATATGAAAATGTTGCATAAAAGTATAATATAAAATTATTCATCTACACATTCTTAACATCAACAAACACTTAATAGATATCCATTATGTTCCAAAGACAGATTCAAAGATATACTTAATAAAACTGAGGAAAGGCAGTCTCAACACATCAACAAGTTCAGGTGACAAAGACAGATGTTAGCATGTAAACAATTCACTGAGAGCAGAAGAAGAAGAATGGGGCAAGCATAGAATTCTTCCCTGAGATGTCACAAAAAAAAGGGCACCCCATAAAGAAGGAAGTCTTAAGGACGAAAAAAAATTCACCTGTGGTTGAACTGGGGTTTGCGTAGGTAAAGTGACAAGTCTCTAAGCAGAGGCAACAAGCACAGAAAAGGCAGAGGTAGCAAAAATATTTTTCTTTGTAGGCTCTATTCCTAATTCCTAAGAAAATAAAATGTATAATTTTATTCTTTTCTGAGGTAAATGTTCAATGGACACTATTGATCAAAAAGGCAAAACAGTGTAATTCTTTTAACATTTATGATTTCCTATTCATCCAGAGGACCCAATATTTGTTACTCATCAGCTCTTCCTTCATATTCCCTTCATAAAGTTTCCATTTACTCAGGACTTATGAACAACACCAAATACCAATTGTAGAATGAAAGGGTGACTTCAGATATTTATGCAAGGTCGTTTGTAGAAATAATTATGATAAAAAATATGCCTCGTTTCCTGACAAAAGTTGAAGTACAGTATTTAGCTAGGTTAAGAGGGAATTCCTCATTCCCTAAGTAAAAGAATTAAAACCAAAATACACTTTTTTCTGATACAATGGTTGGAACATGTTTATAGATTACCTGAGCTACGAGAAAATACTCTCCAGTGTCCATACAAAGCCCTTTCAAGCAACAGTGCAGTTTGGTGAGCAGAAAGTTTAAACAAAGAATGAAGCAAAGGAGAGGAAGAGACTTGCTCCCCTCTCTGACATGTTCCTGAACTAGGAAAGCTTGCAGTAAGTTCTAGCCTCTGGCAAACACTGTTATTTATTAATATTCTAAAAATCAATGGAATTTTAGGGTGTACCTGGTATGTGCAACAGTTCAAACTGCCTCTGTGCCCTGGCATTCTTTTAATGCTTAGCAGTAGCTGGTCAAATTAAAAAGATATGAAACTAGAACATAAAAGATATCTATTATCTCTAAATGAAGACACATCCAGACCCAGGCAGAACATGAAAAGATTTCAGATGAAAGTTGATTATAACCACATCTTACTCTCTCTCTTCCACTCTTACCCAATCAAAAGAAACAAAATCATAGTGGCACTAAATTGATGGCATGTCTTTTATGATATAAGAACATGTATGTAAAAACCTGTCAATTTGTTCAAATGAACAAGTTTATTTTCAAAAATCGTATTTGGGAAAGAGTTCTTGGAAGCATACTCAACCGTGCAATGATAAAACTTACTCTGTCCCTAACACCATCTGCTGATACTCTTCCAGCGCATTCTCGTAATATAATAAACCATACAAACCAAGAAATGTAAGGTAGTCAGCAGGATGTAACCACATACATTGTACATGTATACTCCATGAGATAACAAATTCTATAGCTGTTTTGCAATAGAGCAAAAGATAGAGCAATTGCAATTATTAGCCAGACACATTTAATTTATCACAGTATTAATCATCCAGCTTGGGATGTGACAGTAAAGGAAAAACAGGAATTATAGTTACTCTCCCTCCTCTGATGTAGGTGCTGCCATGTTAACTCCAATGACTGATATTTGACATCAAGCAGTGTTCTGGAAAGGAGCTTGTGCACCTTTCAATGGCACATCTGGTAGCTGCAGATGGTGAGGATTAGCATAATTTCCCCAGCAATGATGAACCGAAAGGACAGTGCAAAATAAGACTTATGCCTGATATCAATTGTTTGCTTCTTGCCAATGTTAATATAAAATCTTCTAGAGATGGTTCTAATGCTAACTACCAGTTAGCACTATATGGAAAATACTCAGGAAGGAATCCTGAGTGCCCTGGGGATGACATAAATTAACTTTTATGGCAGACTACTGTCACTACTGCTCTTCCTCTTACACAAAGGTCAAGTCTCTCAGTAGGGATGTGACAGGTACACAGAGGGGAGTCAACACAATGCATGCCCTCTATAATGCATGAAGATTTTATCTGTATTATATCTGTTTGTACATATATTTAATATGTCCATAGTACTGATGGAGTAGGAAATATTTCTTTCAAATAAGCATTAAATAAGCTACCTGTTTTGTGAGGACATAACACTATTGAAAAACTGAGTATTTCATCTCTCGAAGGACCAGCACTAGGCTCCTTGACAGATATAAAAGATATAGAGTCTTTTCTCAAAGACTTTAATTAACATCAAGGAGAGAGAAAAACTTAAGTTAGTAATATTCAATATAATATGTTGTAAAGTGACATGAGCCCCATTCAATAAGACTTGAGGCAATGTATCAATGCCATATGAATGAAAAAAACCTAAGAAGGCCTATAGAAGGATGTATCAGTTACATGGAAAAGACTAGAAAGGCATCCTAGAAGGAACAGGTTTGAGACCTGCAGCATAAGTTTCATTTTGGTAAATAAATGTTCAAGAGAAAGAAAAAAATTCAAACCTAAATGGTGTAATTCAAGGTTAACAGGACAGCAAATCACAAGTAACATTTGAGGAAATCTGTGATACCCATATTGACCAACAGAGATGACACAGGCAAGTAATGGGAATCAAATTCCACCTAGCAACAAAACAAAAACAATGTATAGGAGTGAGGGCAAGAACAGATACACCGTATAAATAAAAACTTCAATTCCGAGGTAATGCATAATTTATTATTACAACACTAAGTTATTTGTAGCTCAACTAGTTCCAAAATTCCCAATATTTATTGACAGATACTCAACCTTGTCTCCAAAATGATTTTTCAAATGTTCACCAAAAAGCATACAATTTACAAGATGAGAATAACTTGGTGAGTAAAGCTGCGCAAAACCAGCTCTTTATTACACAAGTCGTTAGGGTGACCTAAACCTATGAAATATTATCTTCACCTGACCCCCTGAGTTATGTTCCTAATGTATGCACACATCCCACAAGCACTCCATGTTTGGGTTCTCCTCAGATTAAGATTACTAAAATTAGCAGCCTTAGTCCTCTAGTCCTTGAGCACTTGATAGCCTAATATGACTGAAATTATGATTGTAAAGGCAATTGAGTTTTGGATCTAAATTAGAAAGTCTATTCCCAAACCAAAATATTTATTAAGATTTGTAGTTGCAGAGATCTCTACCAGTGCTTCTTTAAGTAATATACTAACACCTATTAGTATTAGAGATAAAAAAATAAATAAAAGTTTCCATTTACATGAAAAAAATCTATATTAAACAACATCTAACATCATTACTTGATAATGAAGCACTAATATTCTAGAAATACTGTTGTTCACATTTCAGTATTTGAAGGATTGACTAATACCATAGACATAAAAAATAACATAAAAGTTGTATCTTGAAAATGAAATGACAGCATCATTATTTGCAGTATAACTGCACATCTAAATAAAGCAAATGAAAAACCACAGTTAAGTGGTTATTTTCTTCTTTGTAAAAGAAAAAGATATATAAATAAATATAATTCTATCTCCCTACTAATTATTAGCTAATTGATCATAAAAAATTACTTAACCCTAATTTCCTCATCTACAAATAAGCAAAAGTATCTAATATATATTATTTTGTTTTCTTCAAGGAAAAAAAGTTGTTGGGAAAATTAAACAAGAAGTCAAAAGACTTAAGTGTTTTTAGTTATGAATAAATTCAAGTAAATCAAAGAAGGATTTTCAAATGGGAAAGGTATCATTTCAAAGCTACAGGCTGTGAAATGACAATTCCATCCTTTACAAGTGCTTTTTGAGCATTTAGAAAATTACATAGTCAGACATTCTGTAAAATGGGTTCTTATCTAACCCACTCTAAAAATCCATCAAAGGTCCATTCACTCATTCAACAAGATTTTACAGGGCATATATACCATGTCAGACAGTCTTCTAGGTTCTGCGGATACAGAAGAAAGCAGAAAAGTGTCCTTGTGGAGCAGAGTTCAACAGAAGGGACAGACATCAACTAGAAAGTCACACAAATAAATGTAAAATTACACTGTGGTGAGACAATAATGTCTGTCACTAAAAACAAGAGATACGTAGAAAAAGCCAATGGTCTGTACTATTGTAGCATAAAATAACTACGATCATTTCACTAAAGAAACTGCTCACCTTGAAGATGAAATATGACCTAGTCATACCACCCCACCACAAAAAAAATTATCAGAAGTACAAAAGTACATCCTAAGCTGCAAACTGAGAATACTGGTGAGAATAATAACTGGCAATAATACTCCAGGTATTTGGGGAATTCTGATATGAAAATGTCAATCTCATGTTCATATACTTCAATCTTACCCATTTTCATTGACTCTTCAAAACTTTTGGACAAATTTTAATCCTAAAAATTACAAGTAATCACTTAAACTAAAAGTCTTTCTTTGGTAATTCTCTAACAAGATTCTCAAAAAATTTGTGTCCCTTTTAGCACATATATGAACATCTTAAATCCCTAAATAATTAATTACTGATTTTACCATAGTAGTGTTTCAATATTTTTGCCAATATTTTTATCAAATACAGTTCTCTCACCATCTCATTCTGTTCTCCTAAAATAAAGAAAAAATTGCTAGTTTCTCACATGCTCAGATATTTCAAGTGTTTTATTTTTTCTCACTGTTGAGAACTTCCATTAATTCTACCAACCTGTTATAAGTAAAAGAATAAATATCTGGGTGGCACCTTTTGAAAGTGAGAACTCTATAAGTAAAGACTCTCTATAGATTCAATTCCTGCCCATAATTTATTAATTATTTACTCTTGAGGTAGAGAGCCAAGTCCCTTAATTCTTCATCTATAAAGCAAATATACTGAAAGGAATAACAAATGTGGCTCAGTATCTAAATGTTATACAAAAACAAATGTGTGTGTGTGTGTGTGTATAGAGATAGATAGATGGATGGATGGATAAATGGATGGTTGGATGGATGGATGGACAGACAGATAAATGAAAAAACTCATGACAACATAGAGAATGAAGGTGAAATAAACAGGAACCTTAGAAAATTCAGATATACTTAAAGGACAATCACAGGACTGAAACAAGTCCCCTTATTTATCTTTTTTTTTCCAATAAGATGGATAAAGATAAAATATCCAAGTATCTTCCAAGAAAAGGAAATCTTTTAATGCAGTAACTCTTCCAAAAACAGACAATGCCTAAATAGTACATGAATGAGAGTGCAAAAATTGGAACTAATTATACAAAGAAACCTGACTGCTGTTTCACATTGCATACTTTGATAAACAAAAATGTGTAATTTTTAAGCTGATCCACTGTTATAAAATTATAATAGATGCTTCATATAACTTAAAATTATACCTATCACCACAGTCACAGTTCCTTATGATGTTTTACCTGTGTTCTACACAAACCATACCTTATACTAAATATCAAAAAAAATTCCTACCAATACATTAACCAAGTATTTAACAAGTGCCTGCTCTATCCCAGGCACTGTTCCAGACACTGGGGACTTATCAAGGATGAAATGCATGAATGCACAATACCTCCTATCACAGGGCAGAAAAGCACAAATGCACAATACCTCCTATCACTGGGTATGGCAAATGGATGCTAGCAGATGTCCAAAAGACAGCTATGTGATAAGCTACAAATGTAAAATGAGCAGTCAGAAAAGTTACTTTGAAGAAGCATAAATATCTCTGATGTGTCAGAGGTCAGGCTACTAAGAAATCGAGTAGCTTTTTTTCAGATAAAGCAGAGCCACCATGGATAGGGACAGCCTCTGGCCAATTTCGCACCAGAAACCCCAAACCTCCAGTGCAATATCTGGTTAGATACAGTTTTTATTCTCCCTCCCTAGCATAATGCATGCATGCACTATTATACCATTATCCATTATCTAAATTTGTGATGTCTCGTCCTTGTCCATCTTCATATATACAAATAAGCCTCTCCTTTCAAGGTCTATTGCAAATGCTTACCTCTTCCATGAAGGCTTCCTCTAACTGAATAGATCTTGTTTGCCCTCCTTTGTTTCTCCAAGGCATGGTCTCTCCCTGGATTTACTACTGGGTAGTAAACTTTTAGTTTAGTTTTTTTTTTTTAATCTTCTTCTAGATTATTTTCTTTGCTACATATGTAATAAATGTCTATGTGTGTTACTTACTCCTATTTTAGCCTTTAAAGAAAATATATATTGCCCTAAAAATAGACTACTAGAGAGATATTTGTGGAATTAAATTCAGAAACAGAGTTTACACGTAGTTAGCTATATTTACAAATACATAATATAGAAACATCAAAATAATCCAATCTAAAATTATTTTGTATACAAACTTCTAAAGGATATTCTTATTCAACTTCTAAAATTTCTCAAAGACTTTCGTCATGCCCACCAATGCTGGCAAATATGTCACTTACTGCATTGCCTTGGTATTAGCAGCAGTAACCACTTTGGCATAAAGTAAGAATTATTTAGTTTCACCAAACTACATGTCCTTTAATATATGAGGATGTTATATCACACACTTCTTACAGATCACACATTCTCCAGTTGTTTTTTTCCACACACAGCTCTTCAGCATCTTATTTTGATTTCATCATCCATATCTATACACACAATCATTCTTCACTCCATTTAAAAAAAAATAGCAATGCACTGAGTAACACCTTGATGAGTACACAGGAGACCATTAGTAAAATAATAGTTAATTGGGTTTTTCTCTTTTCATTTAATCACTCAAATTTGCCAAACATTTTAGCCCAACTATTGAAGAAGTTTCTATTTATATCAAAAACAACCTTCTGTGCCTTTTTTGACTAAATGTGGAATCATTTCTGCCCATCCATACCAAAAACAAACAAACAAAAGGACAAAAGAGTATTAGGCATCACCTCTTTCAGGAGGTTGTTTTATAGTTTCCATGTTGACAGACCTCATAATACAAGTCTTTCCAAAATTACCTTCCTTTGCAATGCCAAAAATGACAATGCTACAGTCTATTACATATATGTCCTGACCTCCTAACATATATTAATTTGTGGAAAAAGTACAAGCTCAAAGCTAAATCACCTTCTTAGGAACACACTGTCTTTAGTGCGCTGACCCTGGGAGAGAGTTTAGACATGGACCCATTAGACTGAGATCACATCAAATGTTACACAGTGCCCAGCTGGCACTCTAAAACTGATTATTATTAGAATTGATAATAATAAATATGAATAGCCATTCACTGGAGGAGAGGTCACTAAAATTCTAGGTGGCTTCATTCATTGCTTACCAATGAGAATGTCAACATTTCCACCAAACACTTTTAGAACGTTACATTTTTAGAATGTTAGAGCCACAAAACTTGTTTTGGAATAAAAGCACAATTGAAAATGTCCATCAAAGACTATTTCTTCATAAAGTTACAAATAAGTTCCATTCAGCTCTATGATTTTGAAATATTTAGTCAGAATACCATATGTCTTTCCATAACATATCTGTTTATTATTTCACAACGACTACTGATGAACCCTCTCAGGACACAATTCAAACTTTTAGAAATGAACCAATGAGATAAAACTGATTATAATACTCAGAGATGATCATTTTCTAGTAAAAACATAAATAAAATTTCATAACAAAAATGTAGTTTATTACTGACAAAACCAAATTTTCTTATTTAAAAGTTATATTTTATTGAGGGTGTTACTGATCAAAGTTAATTTTTTAAAATAATTGGAATGATTTTTTACTTTTAAAGTAACTGTAATTATTTAAAATATTTTAATCTTGCTTTTCAAATCTTATTAATGTCATTCTTTTTATCTTTACTCATATATTTGGTGCCAAAGCTCTCTCTCCCTCATTTCCATTTGTTAAATATAACTTTGCTCTCAAAGTTAGAAAAAAATGTCAACAATTCCAGTTCCAAAAGTTATAAGCATATATAATTGAAAAAATATATACTGTCTCAACTTCAAAACCAAAAGATCAAAAATGTATTGTTGACATAACTTTAGTATATGGTTCTTAGGATATTACATAGTACTGCTGGGTTCATGAGTATCAATTTCAGCATAGGAAAGATGTACACACCTGAGTTTGAGTTCTAGTTCAGGTGTAATTCTGAATTCTAGTTCTGCTCCTAGGTTTGACCCTACACTAACACATTAAAATTTCCTTAATAATGACTGAAAACTACCTGTGAAACTATCTTCACTTTCTGAATGCATTCACCAGTTAGTGAGTGCTCTGTATGTACCAAGTACTGACTCTTTGCAGAGATTTAAAAGGCAAACAAAAACTGTCATATCTTTGACCTCATAAAGCCTGAAATCTAACATAGAATAGAAGCATTATGCAAGCAGTTACATGAATATTTATGTATAGTCGTGCCACCTGCTACAAAGGGAAAATTTAGTGAGAAATGGAAAGGTTTCCCTGAGAACATGAGTTTAAATCTGAGACATTCAGGATGAGCAAGGGTGAGACAGCTGAAGGGGAAGGGGAGAATAGGAAAAGTGGGCCAGACAGAAGGGATGAGATGTATGAATGCAAGGAGATAAAAGGGGCTTCGGGTCTTTAAGGAACTGAAAGGCAACTGCCAGAGCCAGAAATGGGGAAAGAGGTGAGATGAGTGTCCTGAATAGATCAGATTGTGCAGGGCTTTCCATGCATATTATTGTCCATGTCATGGATTGTGGACTTCATACTAGGTGCAAGGAAGAATATAGCATCTTCAGTGGGAACCCAGAAGCCAAAGAGTTCTGCTAATGCAGTCGTACCTTCTGAGGTGCAAAGCAGGCAGAAAAAGGCAGAGAATAATCTTCAGAAGAAGTCACTGAAGGGTTTCACACACATAAGACTTTCATTTGTACACAGTTCTCTGTTTGCTAAGTAGAGAATAGATGGGAATACTTGCAGTACAAGCAAAAGTGATGATGTCTAAGACCATGAGTTTAGGAGTGGGAAGGACAGCAGTAAACACATATGAGATATCATTTGAAAACATAAAGGACAAGACTTGGTAATTGCAAAACAAAAGGGGACAGAGAGAAGGTGGTTTGAGAATAACTTCTCAATTTCTGAAATAAATACTGAATCACCCCTGGATCATGTGCTATATGTACTGTCACAGAAAGCACAGAAGAAATCTGTTGTGATCCTTAAACCTGACTTCTTCACAAGGGCTTTAGTAAAAGCAGCCTAAAACTAAGATACCCCGTTTAATTTCTAGACATACAATGTTAAAATGTGTACCCTGTACACACACACACATACACACACACACACACTACTGTATTTAAATTCTAAGCCCTGAAGACAAAGTTTGAGAAATTGATACTCTCTAGCTCAATACCATTTTTATAAGAATAAACACAGCTTCATTCATTGTGTTTCGTAGATTACTCTTACCACCTGGACTGCTCATGTTTATCCAAGCCACTGTCATCTCTCACCTAAATTCATACTATTTACTATTCATTATGCTTATTTTTTCATTGTTCATCTCTATCCACTTGGAGGAATTTTGTCTGTTTTACTCATTGATAGACTATGTGCCTAGAATAGTATTTCGTCTACAGTAGGTGCACAGTATATATTTGTAGAACAAATGAATGAAGGACAAAGTGTTAAATGACTAAAAAATGTTTCGAACTCTGTATTATAGGAACAATTATCCCCATTTTGTAGATGACAAAACACAGCCTAATGAATTTAAATGATTTTCCTATGTAGTACATAGGAAAGCCAGAATTCAAATGCAAATTTCCTGACTCTTAAATTCAGTAAATCCGTGTTTCGCCAATGCTTCCCAGTCATCAGGTTTTTAAAGCTTCCACGTGTCCATGCACACACTCGTGCACACACACAAACATTCCTCAGCAAGACTGTTAGCCTAAACACGGATTTGTCTTCCCTTCCTACAATTAGCATTTGCTTATGTGACAGGAAAGGAAGTGGACCTCAGTGGTTTTCTCTCCCAGATAATCAGTAAGCCATCAGGAAAATAGAAAGGACTTGCTTCTTCCTCAATCAGCAAAATCTTCAGATATGGTTATAAAGCTGGGCAAACACAATACAAAACAAACACGATATGTGGCAACTAAATAGAAGTACATTACATTATGGTGGCTAGTCCTTAGCTATTTCAAATGATCTAAAAACAGTGAGTGTCAAGATGTTCCAATGTATTATCATGAAATTTAAATACCAAGATCAGGGAGGGGGCAGGAATCTCCTTGCCTTCTGTCACCACAACTAACACACAAGTGATTCTTCTTTTAAGAGTCTTAGAAGATAACAAATCAAATTATGTTTAGCAAAATAACAGGGGTGGAAGGGGCCATACATGTAAAATGTAAGAATAAGTGATAACATTAATCAATAACTTGAGTTCCCTAAATATTGTCCCATTAAAAGCAAAAAAAAAAATTGCTTTCTTTTATATATGATTATAAAAATTTATAATTTTTTAATATTTTATTAAAAATTACACAATAAAAATTGAAACACTATAATTCTATCAGGGAGAGAATAACTAATCATTTACCATTTTAGATGACCAGAGTATCATTCTAGACTTCTATGTACATATACAGATTTTAATTGGCTCACTTACAAATTTTATAAACCTTTTCACATTTTTCATGTAAATAAAAATATAGTTGTATATTTACATTGTAATGTCTGTATAATTTTTCATTATGTAGATATAACATAATTCATATACCCAGTTCCTCATTGTGAGAGATTTAAGTTGTCTGCAGTTTGTTTCCTTTCATAAACAACTATGCAATGGATATTCCTGCACATATAAAGGTATACATGTGGGATTTTTGTTTTGAAAAATTGAGGAAATGGAATTGCTAGTTCAAAAGGTAAGAATATTTCTATGTCTTTTAATACATATTCCCAGACTATTCTCCAAAAAGGTGATTCCAAGTTTATACTCATATTGATGACATACAGGAATAGATATTTCCCTACACCAAGTGTCACTGTTTTTACCTTTACCAATTTGACACGTAAAAACTAGTCTCTCAAAAATGTTTTATGTGTATTTTTATCACAAAATTTCATGTGCTTATTGGCACAATCTTCTTTTTTATAATGGCATGTTTCTGTGCCCCAAATCCACAGAAGCAGAATCAATGGGAATGAGTCCCAGGCCTCTGCTTTTTTAACACACTCAGCAGATGACTCTCGTGAACACTCAAATCTGAGAATCGTTAGCCATATGCTAAGTGTTTATACACCAAAGGTTTGTCCTACTCTATTTTACTATAGCTACCCAGTAAACAGGTGGGGCAGGAAAATCAGGAGATAGTTCCTGAAATTTAAAGAGGAAAAGACTCAGAGAGACGTAGTTACTTGCCCAAGATCACATAGCTAACAAAACAAAGAACCTTTCATTAATGTTACAGAACAAAGATCAGATATTCTCCAATTTCAGAAATCTTAAAATTGTCTTAAGTTGGAGAATATTTGTTAATAAACTATGTGACTCGGGCAACTCACATTTAACCTTAGGCTTAAAACTCACCATGTAGGGAAGTATTATACAATGTTTTTATGATTTGAACTGATACATATTATTTTTTTAACTGAAAAAAAAAAACAAAACACTCAGAGAAAACAAAAAGGAAGTATCTACTTGGGAAGACAATGTGATCCAAAGACCCTGCTAACTCTCTATACTGATGGAATTCCTCAAGCAGTTATAATATATCCAATTCATTTTGAAAAGGAGAGTGTTTGCAAGACAGGTAACAAATGTCATACTCACAACAACTCTGTGTATTGCAGTGCAATGATCTCTGGTGTGGAACCGTGACACAGTGAAAAAGCAAGTGTTTTGATGCAAAGAGACCTTTGCTGTTTACTAACTGCAGCCTTGTTATTAAGTTCTTTTACATCACAGTTTCCTAATCTGTAAAAGAGAACAGTTCCAAACTCACAACATTTTTATAAAAATAAGAAGAAAAAAAAAGAAAATAGGTAAAGTGGTGTATTTCTGGTAGATGCCTAGTTATTCTGTTTTTTCCTAAAGATGTGATTAAGAAATAGAATTGCATTTCTGAAAGAATGACTTACTAACTTGGCAGAAACTGACTGCTTCTGTATGATAACATAGTATTATGACAGCTTAACTGTTCGATAACTGCACTATAGCTGTAGTAAACTATCAAGCAAAATGGAACGCACCCAAAAGTCTATTCAACCATCTGAGAAAACCTGGGTTATTTCTGAAGAAAGTGTAATATATAGTTATCAGAAAAAAGACCTTTGTAATACACAAAATATTATCTGCTCATGAAGTTTGATTTGAGGGCATTTTATGCAAAAATAGAAACCTAATAATGCTTTGCTTGAGGAAGTAAGCTTAAATATTAAAGTAATGGAGCATATATTGGTCATACATGCTGTATCACTCAAGGCAAACATAAAATACTTTAAAATCTAGGGGGAAAATAAAGATTTTTTCAGTAATTCGGTAAATTCCATTCTTCAGCAGCACTCAATGATTTTTGATAAATGATAAATTCTGAATACTAATGTTAAAAAACTAGTAATTAGGATTTTCTTGTACACATATATTGAGGTGCTTCCTCAAACAATAATTTTGCCTACTAACATAGAGCCACCTGTTTCTTGAAGTGTAAAGAAAAATACAATATATGGCATACATGGTTACCCTTTAAGTTTAAAACAAGTTAAAAATTAAGTGAATTTATCCTAAAACAACTAATTATTGTTTCTTAATTTCACAAATTCAAAATTAAGCTTTTTGTTTTTTGTGTTTCCAAAGTCAGTAAGTAGTATACCAACGTTTCAAATCTGGACTTTGCAGTTCTACATTTAAGTGTATTTTCGCACATTAAGACAAGAAGTCAGGGACGCTATATAAATGTTATATAGATTATTAAATATAATAATCTAAGCTTCAAATAGCAAAAAGTCCACTTCTCTTTTTAAAAAGATTCAAAAAATTTCACTACATTTCAGCTAATGTGCCTAAGAAAGACTTGGAATGATCTGTGAGTCTTCAGGGAGGGGCATGGTCTTTTTACATCAACAGGTCTTTGTGTGCTTAAGGTAACAGAGATACATTACAAAACATTTATTGAATAATGAATCCCACATTATTCAAATAATTGTGCTTTTGATGGATAAAATGTAAAATATTAATATATCACATTTCATCACTTCAATTGGCTATTACACTTCTTTAGACAAAGCACGTCATCAGTTCATCTGTGTTATATCTTCCAACATAACTAGATTGATAATTCTGACTGAAATTGAAGTTGCTGTTATCACTATTCATGTGGGGTTTGTTTCTAATTGAGCTAGCGGAGAATTTGACTACATAGGCTCCAATCCAGTCCAAATGATTACATCAGTTATGTCTACAGATAAAAACTTCCTGAGCCTGCCTGTGCTATTTAGTACAGATATTTTTCATTATTTTCTCTAAAACAAAAAGAGTGTGAAATACATTTTAAAGAACAAATCAATATTAAAGACTCTTACCTGGATGCTGTTTTAGAAGATAGAAGGCAGAGAATATCTCTGGACTGGCAAATTTTAATACTCATTAAAAAGGTTGGTTTATAATATCTTGATCACTGAAGTGATCTGAAGTTTAACTGGTTAATATTTATGAAATTCTCAAAGTGCAAATTCTAATACTTATGAAAATATTACACTTCTTTAGACAAAGCACGTCTAAATATATGAAAATATTTATATGAAGATTAGCACTTGCTATTTTGAATTCAATCCACAATTCACTAAGAATCAATAAGCACACACCAGTAGAATGCAGTTTACATATCAGACAAATACAGTATTTTCATAACAATGAATTTAGATACATTTGTAAAAATGTAAACATTTCTTCATGCAAGTTACCATTATGTAAATCAATTTTCAGTTTTCAAAGCTTGTCAGAAAATTGTAGAATCAATTTCTTTTACACAATACACCCTTACACATGGAGAGGTTGTTCAGTCAAAATAAGGATTTTACCACTTAACGATTTTGCCCATATAGGCCTGAAATTATGACCTTAACAGTTCTATGAATTGTCATCATATAACATGGATTGACTGCTCAGTATGTGCAACCATGTGTTCTATAGATGTTATTAACTCACATGATTAATCTTATAAAATAATTATTACAATTCATAGACATTTATTACCCCCAATTTTCAAAGAAAAGGCAATTGTGATCTGAAGTAAATTACCCAAAGTTACTCAGAATGCAAGCATTAGAAACAGGATTCAACCCAGACTCCTCCTCTAAATCATTCCTTTAAAGAGTTCACAGTGAGAGCTACAGATTAATAAAAACCCCTGGCTTTGGAAAGGGAAAAGGAAACCTTTATAATATCTCTACTATAAAGCCCTTTAAAAGGTAAAGCATAAAAAGTCCATTATTTCTATGAGTTCTCAACTCCAAATTTATCATTTAATCAACTTACATGTGCATCTGATCGACCGTAACATAAAAATGTCACACTGCTTAACTCAATAATATTACCTTCTAATTATAACATGGCTGGGCCCTTTTCAAAAATACTCACTCAAGACATTTTTCTTTTGATTTTTGCAACAACAATCCCTGTAACAACAAGTATTGCTATTTCGGTTAGATGACACATTGTTTTAAGATGTGGAAACTCAGGATGAAGACATTAGGAACCTGTGAGGATCCTAGAACTATTTACATCTCCAGTGCTAAGAACAGAGCTTGGCACACACTAAGTACTAGATGGATCTGTGTAAGACTATATCTAAGCCAGTATTCTTTTTCCACACTGCCATGTTGTCACTCTTTTCAAGGAGTGCAAAACACAACTTGAAGCAACATGCAATGGAATTGTGATTTATCATTTTCATGGTGAGAAACTATTTAAAATAACACCATTTTTACTGGAAGAAATGGGTACAGTGCCTACTAACATATGGGCCAATACAGGAAGGTTAAAATATAAAATTAATAGTTATTTAGCTTCAAGTTTTCAATTCGTTTAGAAGGTATTTTTGAGGATGGATTTTTATATTTTAGTGTTTTTTACTGGCCCACACAGAAGGGATTGGAAATTTCTCTCCTATATGGATGTGACAAAGATGGAATGAGACAGTGTTCTGAAAGTGTTCAGCATATAGCCCTGATCCCTAAGGGTTCACCTGGTCATTTGAAATAAGTCTAATTCAAAATGACAAAATGAAATCTACACGCACAGATCCCTTTAATTCTCACATGACCCTGTCTTTCCAACCACAATTTTTACCTTATTGGTTCATTTTTTACATCCAATTTATAAAAGTGTTTGCATCTTTTCCTTATTACTTCTATTCTAACATATACTGTAAGAAATTTAGAAAGTAAAAAGAAACAAATAAAATTATGTTTTACCCCTAACCAGAGAATAACCACTATTAGGATTTTGTTAATTTGTTTATAGCTTGTCTTAACTAAAAAGAGAAAAACAAGGGCAAGGACAAAGGAGAAGTAGAAACAAATTTTAAAATCAGTGCCATAATGTCCCATATTCCTGCTCTTCAGGCCCCAAATTTGAATATAACTTTTGGGGCAGTCAACATATAGTGAAAAGGTGTCAATTTCACACTTCACATTGTCAGTGAGATTAAAAGCATAGGAATAGCTCAGGAGAGGAACAACTATTCTTGGAATTGAAGATTAACAGGAAAATTTTTCCCAGGTTCCTCACAAAGAAGACTATATTATAATATGCAATGTATTGGGCCTTCCTTACCTTAGACACAAGTTTCATAGGATCACACCGTCTAACCAACCAGAAATGGGTTAATGGCATCACTTGAAATAATCTGAATTTCACTAATGCAGTGCCTTTTGACATACAACTTTTTAATATAACTTGATTCAGGAATGTACTTTAAAAGATCTGAGAGAATAAATAAATGGACCGTATGTCCTTCAAGAAATTCCTCTGGCAGGTCCTCTCTCTCACATGAGACACTACTAAGTAGCAAGCATCAGTATAATGCCTGGAGTATAGTTTTTCTGTTGCCAGTTGAGCAGAGAACCACATATCCTAGCAGACAATGAAACAAAAATGTAAGGAGTCTTATAAAGCCCAGCATCTAAATGCAAGGCACCTCCCCACCGCTCAGAGAGGTACTATTGCAATACCAGGATTTTCTCCAAAACTCATTCTGAAGACTTCAGACCTTGGATTAAAAATAAACCTTAATATTTGGCTTCAGAAAACTTGGGGGAGAAGAAGATGAAGATGTAATGACTGGGAAACAAGAAATTAATTATTAATGAAACAAGACTAGCTATATTTTGATAATTATTGAAGGCAGGTGATGAGTATATGAAGTCCAATATTAAAAAGTAAAAATAAAAATCTAATAAAGTACCCAAAAAAAGATTAACATTGTACAGTCTAGTCTTAATGTACTCTTTAAGATAAACTACTTATGAGAAGGATATGGGAAACTTAAATATACATATACCTTTTAAATATAATTATGTTCTTACAAATATGTATATACTACATATATTTATTATATATAAAAAATACACACACACATGAGGACTGTCCAGAAAGTATCCAGTCATGTAAAGTGAAAAATTGAGGCATTTAAGGCTGGATTTTTTCTGGACAGCCCTCATATATATGAGTGCTTCTTTTAAACCAATTATAAACTTGGAAACATCTGCCAACATGATAAATTTAGATTTAGAAAAGTTTACAGGTACCCATCTTTATAGCAATAATTAATGTACAGGGTCAGTCTCCAATCTGGGATCCTTACAATTACAAGTAATATAACTTATCCACTTAGGAGTATAAAAGAATATTTCCTTTGTGTTCTCTGATAATAGGCATCCAGTTCATTCAAAAGTATTATCAAATGATTAAGAAACAGCTAAGGGAAAGAGAGGCCATTGTTTTTCTCATTTATTAATCCACCGAGAAATGTTTAAGATGTTCTATATATGTAGCCTGTGTTTACATACATAAACTTTGGAGCCTAAATGCCTAAATTTAAATCCCAACTCTGTCACTATTTACATAATCCTGGACAATTCTTTTTATGCCCCAAATTCCTCACTTGTAAAATGAAGGTAAAAGCAGTTATCTATCCTTGGATAAATAAGTTCGTCTAGGGAGGCTCTTTAAAAGAGTGCTATAGCAATGGCTGATAAATGTTAGCTATATTAAGGATAATAATCATCATCATGATAACAAAATTACTATTTTTAAACTATCAGAAATTGATTTCTACTGATGTTTATGCCAATGGTCCCTGTTGGACAGGTTCTGATAGAGCTTAAATGAGCAAGGCTATATGCTGAGTTCAAATAGACCAGCTCACAATTGATTCTTGTTCATGAATTCAAAGGCCAAAGTAAGACTAATAAAACTTGAAAGCAATTTGATTTCATTTCCATTTAAAAGAGGTACAAGAACAGTATCTAAATCCTGGCTGCTCCTACTGTAAAATCATTAGCCTAAAATATCCACACTTAGATATTTAGTTGGAAATCAGTTTGGTCAAAGTGCCAATAAATTAGTAATTTGTGGAGAACACATGGTCACTTTTTCTGAAGACAGATTAATTGTTCTCTGGGTCTGCCCGATAGTGATGATTTTCAAGTGCAGAACCACACTTATCATGTGAAATGGACCCCTTTATGATGATAAAGCACAGCTTCAAGGGAGTCAAAGAGAAAATTCTTGGAGGTGAAAGGCAGGAAGGTCGCCATCAAGACTATTGAACTTCGCCTAATTTTTAAAAAATCTGACCAAGTTTCCCTCCAGGGACTCTAATCTTCCATGTCCTTGTACTGCAAGGAATTAAGGGGGCTATGTATGGTTAATAAATCTGAAAATAAACAGGAGGAAAGTTTTTTGTATAGTATATCAAGAGTCCTTCTCTTAAAATGTCTAAATAATAGATACATTTGATGACTTTAAACAACTATTTGCCAATGCAGAACAGATTCCATTGTGAAAATCCAAGTTGAGATAAATCCTTATCTGTTCAGCTTCTTAGTTCATTATAAAATCTTGCAAGGAAAGATGGGAATCGTCCTTGTAAAGTAGTATAGAAGCAGGAGAGCTTCAAACACGGCTACAAAATCACTATTCTTTCACCTCTATGAATGAGTGATATGGGGGTATCATCTCCCCTGGCTTAGCAGCAAGGGCTGGGAGGAGCCCTCCCCAGAAGTGACTTGCAGAGGTTACACATATGGTTTGTGTACATGGTTTCTGGTTTACAGCATGTACCTGTTTGCCTAAAATAAAGTGGTCATGTATTTGGAAGACCACACATTCTTCAGCCAAAGACTGGATTTTATGTTAAAAAGCAACAGGTTCCAGAAAATCAAATATGACATTTACCCAACAGAATGTATGACTCTGAAGAAAATCAACTCATGAGTGTATATGAGACATTCAGGAATGTCTGAGAAGGCTTAAAACTGCATGAGAAAGTAAATTACTAAGGAAAAAAGATACAAACAGCAGGGCATATAATTTTAAATGTATGCAGTGTAAATCTGGGTTGTCAAGAGCTAAAATTATGAAGAGGAGGAAATAAAAAGAATTAGTATAATAACAGACTTAAAAATTCCAGAAAATGAAATAAGAAACACAACAACACAACATACAGATGAAGAGACACAGATATATAATTTAACACCTGTTATCTAGCATACAGTAAATACTTAAAGTATGAATAAACAGTTTCAAAAATAAACATAAGCATATTAAATTTAAAAAGCTGAAATTTGACTTAAGAAGAATATAACAGTAATTTACATATAAAAAGCTAAAAAAAATTAAATAACTGAGGTAAAGAATAGGCAGAAAACAAAGGAAAGGTAATGTTTTTAAACTGTAATCTTAGTGACTCACATCAAAACAGCCAAACTAGTGACTATTAATTAAGCATTAAAAAAGTTCCTCACTGGAGGCCACTCTACTGAATGTACAAAGGCCACTCTGCTCAATGTCAGCCCATCAGCATTTCTCAAATTCACATCACAAACCCGTGGGAACCAAAAAACAGCAAAGGGACTTGCAGTTAACATTGCTTGAGTATGTATTATTTTTCTGATTTTTTTCCCCAAAGACATTATTCTTTCCTCTCCATCATCCTCTCTCCTGCCACTATAGTTTATGTCAGACTTTTTTATTATTCTCATAATTATGTTCTTTAAATCTACAAGTAGAATAGGCTATTTGACAAATAAAACATTGAAGTAAGTGTCTTTTATAATAGTATGTCAACTAGGTATCCACTAACAACCACAAAAGACGACTCCTTCTGTTTCAAATATTCAATTCAATTCAACAAATATTTATTCAGGCCCTAAAGAGAAAATGTTTTTAGGAAGGAAGGCTTTCACTGGCCTTAAATCTCTGGCCTACTGAGATGAGACAAATACCAATTCCTCAGAGAAGACTCAAATCCCAGGGATTTGTATTTGTCTCCTCAAACAACAGTCCAAAACTCTTCCTAAGTATACATATATCTATCTTATCTACCAAAACATTTCTAATGCACTTTTTAAAAAATTATTTGAATAGTAATTATGGATCAAAGGTAGAAATGAACACTTCCCATATATAACAAAAGACTAAATTTGCATACAGTTCTGCTTTTAATAACTTAACCAGGAAATTATGGGACAAATCATTTGTTCAAATCATCAGTGCCAGGTGCCATTCTAGAGTCCTCGGGGAAAAAAGTAAAAAATAAAAAATAAATCAGTATTTAAAAAAAGGCAGGGAGTTCCCTGGTGGTGTAGTGGCTTAAGGCTTCGGCGCTGGCGCTATCAGCGCTGCAGCCTGGGTTCGATTCCCAGCCAGGGAGCTACCCACATACCAAAAAAAAAAAAAAAAAAAAAAAAAAAAAAAAAAAAAAAAAAAAAAAAAAAAAAAAAAAAAAAGGCAAAGATCACTGCCCATATGGTGTGTATACGCTTATGTGATTTACTTAATATTGTTTAGTCCATCCAACAAAGAGGTCTCAGAACCTTTGTGTGTAAATCAAAGTCTTTTCAATAAAAATATAGTTTATTATGAAAAACAGCTCTAATAAGCAATGCAACTGCTTCTTTTCCAAAAGGACAAACTTAGGGAGAGAAATAAACATGTCAAGGATGACAGTCACACTTATATCTTTACAAACCTCAGTTTTGTATACTTCAAATTTCTAAATAACACTACAGAAAACTGAGTAAGACAAACTGGGGTAAATATTTATGTCTAAGAAATTATTCTATGGAATTTTCTTGAATATTTATAGGAAAGTATGTTTTTCAAACTGCTTTATAAAAGATCAAAGTGAATTTGGATATACAGAGAAAATATAAAACCAGGAAAAGCAGGAAAATGCAAAGTGTAATAAAGTGTATTATTTGTTCATTGTGAATTTGCCAGATATATATCATATGTTTTCTACCCAATAATGGATTTAGGTTGACTGGTAAATATAATAGTTTATTCTGCATCTTGCTACTTGCTTCACTTCATTTTTCTAAGTACAGATAGAACAGAAAAACTGCAGACCTTATGCATTTGTAATTTTCCAACTGAAAAAAGCAAAGAATCACTATTGTTCTGAAATCAAAACTATAATCTAAATATTAATGTTAGGAATATCAACAGTATCAAAATATTAAAAAATATTAATCTTGGGAATATTAACAAACAAGTTCAAATATATTATATATGTAACTGGGGGGAAATGTGCCAAGGCATGTGCATAAAGATGTTTTAAAAAATTAAAGATTCCAATTCTTGGTTTTGGTATTTTTATCAACAACTGGAATGAAGGAAAAGAAAAGGGATAAAAAAGTGTATCACTGGTATTTACCACAGTTACTACAGACTGTTAACAAGGGTGTTCCCAACTCTATGGATATGACTGAATTTAAATGCCATAATTAGATTAAAAACTTTATTGCCGTAAAAAAAAAAAAATTAAAGATTCCTAAATATCCGATAGCAGGGGACAAGTAAAACATAATGTAATTAATCCATATACCAACTCTATTCAGACATCAGAAACTCGCTGACCATTCTTTTATTTACAGGGGAAGAAAATCAAGTTAGAAGGATGTTCTCATGAACTATGAGCAGACCTCCATTCAAGGCCATGAGAGGCTGTACATTCAATAACACCCTTAATATCTTTTAGAACCATGTAACCTGAGAGGAACAAAGAATACAAAAATGCAGTATTCCTTTAGGTTCCAAGGTCTTCAGCATAGCTCCAAAAGAAATTCACCTATCTTAACATCGAAACAAATTCAAAATCCAATCAAATGATCAATCTGGGCAGGGATCTGAGACTTTTTCACACATGGAATTAATATATAAATTGAATTTAGGGATATGTGTTACATGTAATCCTCTGATCTGAAGTGATGAAATCCCTCACACAAGAAAGGCTCCATGAAAATGGTCTACACTGCCAACAGAATCCAATCTTTGTCCCAGCTAAAAGCACTGGCATTTTATGCCAACTTAAAATTTACATGGGAAGGGAACTCTACAAATTGTGTGGAGCCACATGATTATTTCAAAAGTGGAAAAACATCTTTCAAACACTGTAATATTTTAAATTAAATATACAAAAATTTAAGAGAACCATAATGCTATTACTTGTGTGCATATAATATACATATAATTAAGAAATTCATTCTGGCTTACATGTACGGCATTAGAACATTCAAGAATTTAAACTTTATCATATTTACATTTTTGTTTTCTTTATTAGATATATAAAAATTACATAAATATACAGAGAGGTTTGTCAAGCAGGTGATAGTAGTATTTAAAAGAAATCCAATAGATTAAATTTAGAAATGTAATTTAAAATGTTTAAAATAATCTAAGTAATTGAGTTTGCAAAGGATACTATTAATTCTTCCAAGGTTCTTAAATGGGATTGTTATAATCTGCTAGACTTAAAAAATAAAAATATTTAATAATTGCACTCAAAAGATTAAAACTAATATCTGACCTGTAACTTTAATAACTTGAATATTAAAATCTAAAACCAAAGTAAATTTCTGAAAAGTCTTTTTTTCACACAAAAATTAACCCCAAGGGCACTAAAAATTTTATATTTAAAAACTGACATAGTATCAAATGAAAAGAGTAAATAAAACCATATGCTAGTTATGATGAGCATATTCACTTATAGAAAAAAATTTGATGAGATACTCATCAAAATGTTAACTCTGAGTGATATGATCCATTTGGGGGCTCATCTGAATTTCTCACCTTTTCTGCAGTGAATGTGGCATATTATTAGTTTCCTATCACTGCTGTAACCAATTACCACAAATTCAGTAGCTTTAAAAATAACAAATTTATTTTCTTGTAGTTCTGGAGAGCTGAAGTCCAAATTCATTTCACTGGGCTAATGTCAAGGTGTGGTTCCTTCTCCCAACTAGGGGAGAATCATTTTTCTTGCCTTTTGCAGCTTCCAGCTCTGACTGTATTTGCTTAGTTCATGACTCCTTCCTTACATGACTGCAGTCTCTTTTTTCTGTTGTCACATCTGTCACTACTACAGAGCTCTAACTCCTCCCATTTCCCTTCTTAATAAGGACCCCAGCATTCCTTGGCTCTTGGCCCATTTCCTCCATACTCAAAGACAGCAAAAGGGACTCAAGTCCCTCTTGTGCTTGGAATCTCTCCTCTTTTGCCGTCTCATCTATCTGACTTAACCTGAAAGATTCTATATTTTTAAGGACACCTGTAATTGCACTGGGCTCAAACAGATAATCCAGGATAATCTCACCATTTCAAAATCCTTAACTTAATCACAGCTACAAAGTTCCTTTTGCCATATAAAGTAACATTCACAGGTTCATGGATTAGGATGTGGACATATTTAAGAGTTATTAGCCTGTCACATGTGGTAATTTCGTAATTTTCAAAATAAAAGAAAAACAATTACTTAATTGAAGTATAAAAATTATAATTTTCCATATGGGGATAATTCTAAACAGAAAAGATTATACAAAATCAAGTTCTTTTTCAAGTGGCTTTAGACCAAATAACTTGCATTATTTTTTGGGAGCCAGACATTCAATATTATGATTTCTGAACCTATAGTTCTTTATATTACTTCAACAGCATATTCATCAACAGAAACCAAGTGTAGAGTAACAGGTATAGCTCATGTATTTGTTCATCCAGGGCACACCTGAAAACATCTTAAAGAAAATGTGAACTACGACATACACATTATTATTGTGGGACAATACAATTTCCAAAATTTTATCTCCTTTATTTGTCTACTTGTTTTTAAAATATAAAACAAATTTTCTAAGTAATCAAAGGGCATTTGTATGTAACTTCTCTCTCTCTCTCTTCCTGTCTCCCTTTTTTTTTTTTTTTTTTTTTTTTTTTTTTTTTTTTTTTTTTTTTTTTTTTTTTTTTTTTTTTTTTTTTTTTTTTTTTTTTTTTGCTAACCATGTTGTATTTTCTCCAGAGCAGAAAATACAATAAAATACAACTTGAAACTATAATGTTATGCCTCTGCATGTAAGCATGTACTTTGTAATGGTCACCAAGGATATTGAAACTTCAAGACAGATCTGTTTACCTATTTGCATTAATAAAGCAGTATGAACGACCAGAGTAAGTAAAATTATTTACTGTTTGATATAAAAAAAAAGTATGTATCTATCATGGTATCTTGATTTACACTGGATAGGAAAAAGAGAGCTAAAATTACTTTATCAAAGTGAGATCTAATTAATTCATTTATGAAATCAATTCTAAATGTTGGTTGTCTTTTCATCTTTAAGTTATACAGAAACTTTTGGTCAAAGAAGATAATATTCTAACCAAAGTAGGGTTTATATTTGTTTTTAGCTTAGGACTCCATTTAGAAAAGTTACTCAAAGTGACCTGGTTAATATATATATAATTTAATGACTTTCTATGAAAGAAATTCTAAATGTAAGTTTTGCTTTTATCTTTAAATGTACAAGGATTTTTGGCTAAAAGGTAATAAAATGTGTGCCCTGAGTAAGGTTTTTCTCTTTCTCTTTTTGTTTGTTTTTTATCTTAAAACTCCAGTTTTTATGACTGAACAAACAAAATAATTCCAGGACAATAGGCATAAACTAGAATTCTCCTGGACAAGTGGATATATGATCACTCTATTTAGTGTATTATTAGCCCAACCCCACTCTATTAGTCCATCCTCACTGTATTTTTACTTTTGCTCTGTATGCTTCCCAAAGAATTGAATAAAAGCAAATATCATATACAATCTTGTCCTTTATTCTTTGAAAAATCTATGCAAACTTTGAATTTATTTAAATATTCTAAAGGTCTCCATCCCAGGTGACAATAGCTCATTCCACATTAGTAGATAAAATCAACCACCTGTCACAGGGAAGGACATACAGCAAGCTTGTCCAACCCGCATCCCACAAGCCGCACACAGCCCACGACAGCTTTGAATGCAGTTAACACAAATTAGTAAATTTTCTTACAACATTATGAAAATTATGCACAGACCTTTTTTTTTTTAACTCATCAGCTATTATTAGTGTTATGTGTGGCCAAAGACAATTTTTCTTCCTATGTAGCCCAGGGAAGCCAAAAGGTTGGACACTCCTGGCATAGAGACATCCTCCCTAAGAGATACTCAGAAGCTAATGAATCACTTCTCAGCACTAGTCAACTGGTAATGAAGAGCTAGGTATGAGTGATCCACCAAACTACTCATCAAAGAACCCGTGATGCCCTGTGTCCAACTAGTTAAAGATATCTTACCTCAAGGTAAGGCTTATTACAGCACAGTACTTGACTAGCAGACATTTATTAACAATAAATTCAGACTTCTAGTGTAGCTGGATGGGCCCGCTGCCTTTTTGTTAGCCAAGACACTACCAGTGTACTCTCAGTTAACAGGCACCAATGCCAGATAAATGTAGTATTATCTCGATTTTTTTTGCCAGTTGCTTAAGATTGCTGGTTGTTTGAGATCTAGTTTAAAGAAGAGTCTATTGTATATGCTTCCCAATAGCCATTCAGGACAGGAACACTTAGAATTGAATTCAATTATGGATAAACTTTAAATCAAATCACGTCTACCTGTATATACAACTATAGCCTTGTAAAGCCTACATAAAGATAGTACAATTAGTGTACAATAGAAGTGTGGAGGAAAAAAAAAGAAGTGTTGGCCTTTGCCCTGTACACAGTCACTGCAAAGGAATGCAAGGTCAGTCTGGATTGGCTAGCGCTACTAAAGAGGGAGGTAAACTTCCAGGTGGCCTGTGACTGATCACACACAAGTGTAAGTAACCTTGGGGTGGATTCACTCATAGTTGTCCAAATAACTAAACAAACAACATAAAATTCATAAAAAGAGAAAACATTTGCCAAGTATGGTCCTTAGCATATTGGCAAACTGAATACTTCTCAAATGAAAAACAATCCCTGAAAGGCACTTTTCTTAAGGACCCTAAGTTATTGTCTCAGAATTAATGTACTACTCAGGAAGAAATGACTCATTAATTTACAGTGATAGCTGATCCTTTATATCCACTAGTCTTGAGCCACACTGATCAACACATGGACTTCCCATAATCACTTCTTCCAAAACACCTGTGTCCACATCGCATTGGAAGTAAGTGCTATGAACCAACCAAGGCCAATTTAATCACACGAGGTAATTAACATTTTTGGATAAATAACAATGGTGTCTGGCAATTTAAAGATGGGCAACTATTGACTGCTCCCACACTTCTTACGAGAGAGTACAATGAAAGCAAATTTCAAACAAAATCCTGCTACACAAATATTAAAAAATAAAAATATTTAACAAGTAGACATTACAGTTCATTTCTCCTTGAGGAGTCATATGAACTGAGGCATGTCTCTAAAATACTTTAGGCAATCATATATCTTTCATGGCACTAATATCCCCAATGAGAGTCCATTTCTAATGTTCTTTATATGAATTATCAATATCTGGGTTGGCTATCTTGCCACCAATTAAGAGAAGCCTTGTAGTAGTGGCCTCCAAAGTGACTATAACTCTAGCTGACCATGAACCAGGATGAAATTCCAGATGAGGGAAGCCTTCCAGGCTGAAAAATAATTTAAGTTAACATATAAATAATATCACACTGTAAAGCAGGCGTGTGCAACTTTTGGCTTCCCTAAGCCCCACTGGAAGAGGAAGGATTATCTTGGGCCACACAGAAAATACACTAACACTAACAATAGCTGATGAACTAAAAAGAGAGCCATGCATAATTTTTATAATGTTTTAAGAAAGTTTATGAATTGGTGTTGGGCCGCATTTAAAGCCGTCCCAGGCCACATGCAACTTGTGGGCTACAGGATGGACAAGCTTCCTATAAAGGGTGAAATATTCTTCAGTATAGTAAGTTCCAGCAACATAATAGGATGTTTCCCATTTCCCCCTTACCCACAATCTGGTAATTCCTAACTCTGTACAGATCCAAGGCCATTCCAGTCCTGCCTATACTTAGGATTAGCTGTAGTGAAGTGGAGAAAGTAATAAGAGGTTTCACCTTGTATTTAGTAGCTATGTGTCTGGGGTAAATGATTAAAGCTCTCTGATCCTTAGTTTCCTCATCTATCAAAAAGGGCTGTGAAAATAAGAGCTGACAAATGATATGAAGCTGCAATACAGACAGGCGCACAGAGTAAACACCACGAAGGTTTTGTTTCTGGAGGCTCCCCCTCTGCAGGCCCTGGGACCTGTGGACCACAACCCCATGCTCTCAGGACAAGCTCTTCTAAAACTCTCAGTCAAATCATAGTGGAACTACTCTGTAAACCTCTCATCTGTGACATTCTGAAAACTTCCAAAGAGGAAGCCACCTTCTACACCTCTCCCCACTGTTATTCTTAAGTTATCTACTGGGGCCATTCCTGCTAACTCAGTACACAGGAGGTTAGAGCCCACTGTCACCATCTTCTTCTGCCCTCGGGTGCCACTAAGTCTCACAGTCCCACAGGTCTTGCCTAGTGCAGCTCGCTCAGATACACCTGCCACCACTGATTCAAAGCCATCCCCAAAACATAACTGCCATCTTTCCTGCCCCCACCATCCCCCTCACTCTTTCCTGCTTTTGACAGTGGTGAAAGCTACAGCTGGTTTTCCCACACCATTGCTTGTGGTCAAGTGGCTTTGACCTCTATTGTCACCGTCCTAAGGAGCTAACTGGCCTAACCAATTGCTCAGTAAGTACAACTCTGCTGGTCACGCAAGTTCTTAGCTGCAGTTTTCCCTATCAGGGAGACAGATCAGACCAAAGATGCTGAGTGACTGCCAAGATTGCAGGATGGTTCAGAATAGAGACCAGACCTCACCATTCTGTAAACTGAGAAACATTATCGTGTCCTACCATAATATCTATTCTCTTTGGCAAAGAAATCACCCTTAGGTGTCTTCAAATTCCTCTTATTCTAGAGACTCCAAAGTCCTTAAGTCTGTCCTCCCTGAAGGCTGGCTGTGATCTCCCAGCACTCTAAGAAGGATGTAGCCACTCTTGAGATATTGTAAGAACTCCTGATCCCACCCAAGAGGCCCTATCAGACCACAAGACTACCACCATTTCTCACACTTTGAGGAGTTAAGGGAACTGGAGGGGAGAGTTCATATTGAATTGATTAAAAGGTTGAGACAGTGTCATGAACAAACATCTGACCAGTAATAAATGGCCTAGTTTAATCAATCAAGTTCTCTGGAACTTAATTCAAGTACCTGAACTAGAACGGAATCCCTGATCTCTCTCTGGCTATATTTATCCATTCAAAACAAAGTGATAGTTCCATAACCATCCAGAAGTTATTGTATCATTAGTATGACTAATTTAGATACACTAAAAAATGTTTTAATTTTTTGGTATGCCTGACATTGACAATTTAAAAATCCTTCTTAACACTTTAACCTAATGGTTTAATCTTTATTAATGATTAACAGAAAATATGTTGCTTACTAAGAAAGTCTAAAATTTACATCAACATAAATCTAGCTGAACAAATTTCAAGAAAATAAATCTTATTTTAAACTCAATTTAAACTGTTTACAAAAAAACACATAAAAATAAACTGAATAGCTTATGAATTTCACATATGAATAAACTGTTTATTTGATGTGCAAATACATTTTTGTCTGTGACATATCTTCCCAAATAAATCTTTAATTATATGCAGCCTCTTTTTATCCCATTGTTTATAAAAAAAGAAATAGGTTCAGATCTTTATTTCACATGTTTAATAATACTCATTTTTTAATTAAATCTATTGGGGTGACATTTGTTAGTAAAACTAAAAAGCTTCTGCAAAGCAAAAGAAACCATCAACAAAATAAAGGCAATCAATGGGAGAAGATATTTGCAAACAACACCTCCCATAAGGGGTTAGTATCCAAAATACATAAAGATCTCATAAAACTCACAACAAAAAAAACAAACAATCCAATTAAAAATGGGCAGAGGGTCTGAACAGATACTTCTCCCAAGAAGATGAACAAATGCCCAACAGATATATGAAAAATTGCTCAACTTTATTAACCATCAGGGGAATGCAAATCAACACCACAGTGATACCACCTCACACCTGTTAGAATGGCTGTCATCAATAGACAAATAATAACAAGTGTTAGAGAGGCTGTGGAGAAAAGCGAACCCTCATTTGCTGCTGGTGAGATTGCATATTGGTACAGCCAATATGAAAAACTGTATGGAGGTTCCTCAAAATAATTAATAATGCTCTTTTATTTGAATCTTAACTGTCTATTATTCCTCTGACAAAGAGTACAGTTGGCCCTTGAATAACACAAGTTTGAACTGCACAGGTTGACTTATACATGAATTTTTTTTAAATAAATACTGTAAATGTATTTTCTCTTTCCTCTGATTTTTAATACCATTATCTTCTCTCTAGCTTAGTTTACTGTAAGAATATACTATATACTTCATATAACATACAACACGTGTTAATCGTCTATTTATGTTATTGATAAAACTTCTGGTCAACAGTAGGTTATTAATAGTTAAGTTTTAGGGGAGTCAGAGTTTATATATGGATCTTCTACCTGCGTTGTGTGTCCCTAACCCCTGCATTGTTCAAGGGTCAACTATACACTAAAGTAAGCTTCAACTGTCTTAAGGTACAATATTTCACATGTATGCCACAGTCCCTCCAACAATCTGAACCAACAAAAGGGACATAAATTTTTTTCTTTTTTATACAAAGAGACAAATTCCTTCCTAATAAAAAGTATGTTTCTTTTATTAGCAAGACAATGTCTACATTGTGCTACAGTCTACAGAGCCTTAGGTTATCAAGAATACCAATTATGTACATTCATACCTTTTGCTCATATTTTCACTATCATATTCATCCTGTTCATTCATTTTATGGGAGATATATATATAGAAAAAGTGACTGCTGACAATTAGGGAGACAGTATTCAGAAATACTTGAAATTGTGCCTAAATAGAAGAGGTAAATTCAACATATTCCTCATCAATCAGTGGCTTAGTCAGAATAGAAACCAATGCATGAGTGAAGGATATATATATATATATATTTTTCCCTTTTCACCAAAGTAAGTTGGACAAAATTCCTGCATGACTGTATATTTAAAAATCTAATCTTTGTATCTGCCAACATTGCTAAGCTGCTGCATCAACTGTCTGGCTTTAGCCAAATAAAACCTTTTTGCAACTTTGGAAGAAACTTCTATACAGGAAACTGTAAATTTGGACCAGTATAACTTTGTCTCAATATGTGGTGTTTTTACACCAATTCTTACCTTTATATCTATCTAAATTATGTAATAATCCATAATGGCCATCAGGGTCATGTAATTAAAGTTTTGTTTGTTTGTCTGTTTTAATTATCTGTTTTCTGTGTAAGACCAGAAAGAGAGAGTAACAGTAAGAAACAGCATAATGTGTTTTCTCCGCTGTCAAGTACCTTCAAGCGATGCTGTCATTATTGGTTTTTAATGGTACAAAAATATTTGGTTGACAGTATCAGAGGAATTCCTTGGGGAAATTTCACATATTCTTGTAGATGGAAAAGAATTTTGAATATATGTGAGCAAAATAAACATTTTCTCTGTAACTAAATTCTATCAATAGAAAAAAATGAAACTTAACACATTTTTTTCTTGTTTTTGTGTTGTTCTACCATATTCCAACATTAAGATAAAATTTAAGAAATAGAATCCTTATTTTCAAAACTTCTATAGCATAATACTGGGTAAATTAAAAGGTGAGTGCTATCTTTAAAAGCGCTCTACATATGACCTCTATTTTCACATTTGAGCTTAGATCTTCCAGATGAACCAGTCAGAGGTCAGAGGTCAAAAAGATTAGTTATCCCCAACATATAGAAACAAAGCAAACAGTAGCAAAAATTAAAATAAAACAAAGCTCTCTCATGTTATGATCAACTCTTATGAAATTGCATTTAACCACTTCTAATCCAATCTGAGTCTAGCCCCGCTATCTTGATTATTAGACTAGTTTCTTGATATTAGCTTGAGAGCTTATTCAGTGACTACAGGCTAACACACACACACACACACACACACACACACACACACGTTTTATGTAATTGTCTATTCCACTCTTGTTTAAAAGATGCATAAATAATTACTGGTTATGGTTGAGTAAAGTTTTTATAAATGGGTCACAGGCTTCCACGAAAGATAAGTGATAGTGAAAAGATCTAGAAAAGTCTTGCGATTGGCTTAGCCAAACTCCTAACTCAATTGTTCTCCCATCCCCACATAACACTTCTGCATGTGCACAACCAACTATATTAGCTATTCTAGCTATTCATTAAATGTAATAATTTAGCAGAAAATCTCCTCAATGCTATCATGACAGCAACATGATATGTCCATAAGTCATTTCCGAATGTCTTTCTCCTCATGTTTAGGGCTCATTTGGAAAGAAAATTTTTATTTGTCTTGAGAGCCAGATTTGAGAATAATTATGCTGCCAAATATTGCCCCTTAACTATTTTTATTTCACATTTTTATAAAATGAAATGTCATTCAAATTACTTGCAATTGAAAAGCAATTAAATCAACTTCTTTTCAAAAATGATGAAAAGCAAAGATATGCTTTACCTTTATCAGCATATGTGCTTTTCATTTAGCAATAATGAAATAATAACTTCTTAAGGACTTCCGAGAGGTTGAGATTTGAGAGGAAGTTTCAAAATGCAACTACTAAGATTTTCCCTATTATAGCAGGCAAAGAAAAAATAATGTCACCTGGGCCTTACAGCCAAATTGCTTTTTAATACTACAATTTTAATTGAAAATTGAAATAAAAATAAGATAAAGTATACATTTGATTACTTAACAAGATAGTATGCTAGTTTATAAAACTTCAGAATATTAATAATCCTATTTATTATGCACCTACTTACCAAGCAGTATATTTAATCCTTTATATTTATTATCCTATATCTTCAAAGTAATCTCAGGTAAGTCACAACCATATATTTATAGGTTTACAAATTTGTCTGTATTGTCTGGTAAAGTTACTAAAAGTCATTCATGCATAAATTAGTGAAGACCTATATACAAACATCTCACCAAAAAAAAAAAAAAAAAAAGGAATAAGAATAATTGGCAAAATAAAGTTCTAAATCTCCCTTAATAGTTATGATATGGGTTTAGTGAGACCCAGCAACACAGTCATCAAGTATGGGGCAAGTTTTCAAACTTTATTAATAATTTCCAGCCTATGCCTAGTCCTTACCCCACTTCTATGAACTCATACAGTAAAGCTTTACCAGAAAATTCTTTCAACTTTATCTCTATACTGGATCTAAAAGCCCAAGTTAATTCATATATTTGTCAAAACAGCAAATCGTCTAATTCTTTCCAGCCTGAAGACTGTAAGCCTAAATGCCTTTTACTTCACAGGCTCAAATTTTCCTTGTAAAAAACTGTTAAATAGTATACAACTGTAAGAAAAAGTTTTTCATTCTGCATATTGATAGAAAAACATAAAGCACAGTTTCTCTTTTGAATTATGAGATATACAATGCTCACTTTTCACATCCTACAATACAAAATATAAAACAACACTTCAGCATCTGGCAACTATACATGGATAATTAAGCTTTTAAAAATATGATTCAACACACAAAAACTCAGATAATATACTATATACACACACACACATATATAAAACATAGGCATTACACATATACCAAAACATGATCCTATATTATACTACTAAACTTTAAAAGAAATTAAAATTTTAAATATATGGCAATAAAGTTATATTATTTATCACTTAATAAAATGACAAATTCTGTACATCATCATTAAATCAGAAATCCATAGACATACAATGACAAATATAAAATTTGAATAAAAAATATATACCTAAGACTCAAACAACACCATTATTAGCTTAAAAGGACTTTGTTGTCCCATGTATAATATGTTGGGCTGGTCAAGCAGCTTCCAGCTTTCTTAATCTGTATAGAAGCAGAGTAGCTAAAATTAACAATAATGACACTACAACTGTTAAGAAAACAATTTACAATTAAGAAAGTGAAACAACTACAAGCAGAGCAAAGCTGCTCTCAAACCAAAGCATTAATCTCTGTTATTCTTTTAATGAGCTATCTGTATAAAATTTCACTCTTTAGTTTCTTTGGTCAGATACATGAACATGCAAAGTGAAACTACGTGCCAGGAATCTTATGGATGTTATTACTCCGTTTAAGTAAATTCAGAAAGAAATATGAGCTGTATCTCTAATAAAATGGCCAAAATTAATGCACAGATAGTCATATTAATTGCATCCCACATTCCTAAATTAATACTGCTTATTTAAAGAAAAAAGTGTTTGTTGGGGTAGGGGGGACGCATTTTGTGTGTGTGTGTGTGTGTGTGTGTGTGTGTGTGTGTAGAGACAGACAGATGGTATACAATGAAACCAAACTAATTCTTTTGGAATACTGTTCCTTGCTTTGAAACAATTCCTTTTTAGTCTATATACTCAAGGCTCTTTTGATAGTAGAAAGGAACAATGTTTCTTTGAAAGTAACAAAGTGAGGTCAATTACTATTATTTTTAAAATAACAATAATCACCCACAGTAACAGAATACATGTCTTTATATACAACCAGCCTTCAAGGTTACATGTTTGTAAAGTAAAGAAACAAGCATAACATAAATACAGCCTTAGGCTAACACTTCCAAAAAAGAAGGAATTAATTACATCTTATACATTCATACATTGTTACATTAAAAAAAGCAAAACTAGATTTCTCATCTAAACTTCAAGATAAAAGAAATAATTATTTATTTATTTAATTCAGTACATATTTAATGTACACTTATCTTATAGGAAAAAATATTTTTGTTGCATTACCATCAAAATTTTTCAAGTGCAATCATATGTCTGCTTTGTTCTAAATTGACATAATTAAAGGAAAACTATACTCTAAATTCTAAATAATAACAATAGTAACATGTTTCTCAGGGATGGAATCTCTCTTATTTAGTTGCTCATCCCACAGAAAAATGTCCTATGAATGTTACTGAGATAAACTGAAATGTCAGCTAATACCTTCAAAGATTTAAGCAAGTCTGATCTCCATTAGCAAACTCTCAAACAAATTACATGAAACCCCTCTTAACACATTATAAAACAATTAAAGAGAAGGGCTCAAGTCAGGAGAACCTTCTGCTATAAGATCAACACGACTCCAGTCTGTCTACATAATAAATTGTAAATTACTTCAAACTCTCAGTGCTCTCCTGAAACATTTACCTCCCCCTACCCTTCTCTCTCTCCTGTCATCTTTCAACATTGTTACTTTCAGAAAGTACTTCAAGGGAACTTGAAGGGACAAAGGCCTGCTCCCTCCTCCTTAACTCCACACTGACCATCTCTGCCATTTCTACAGTCACAAGGCAAAGAGATCCCTGCTATCCTGTGATGGATATTCAACACATTTAATCTTGTTTCTGCCTGAGTGACAATGTATCTCAAAAAGATGATAGAGGATGGACAAATGAAAATTTTTCTGTCTAGACCCACCATCCAGTAATTATTTATCTAGAGTATGCTGTAAATAAACAACTCTCAATTCCACAACTCTAATTTATCTCTCCATTTGTCATAAAAAGTGCAAGTGAGATCTCACCTGAGCTATCCCAAGCAGTCAAACTTGTCAAGGTCATCTTTTATAAAAGAGACAGAAAAGCTACTAGAGTTAAGTACAAAAGGCACAGGTTCCCCTTTTAAATCAGTCACTAGGGCTGATGATATTCCCTTTCCGGTATTTCTGCAGGTCTCTCCCCCAGAGCTGTAGTTCAGATCTCAATTACTTCATAACTGAACTCTACTTTTCTTTCTGCCATAACATTTTTGGCATTCTAAAACATCCTCCACATAGCAAATCCATCTTTCAGCTGCCCTTGCTTTGATATCTCTATGTAGATTACTGAGGTTTCTGATAACTTGAGTTCATTTTAATTTCAAGGCCGTTTCATAACTGTAGTTTCTCTAAATATCTCAGTCACTATCCTCAGGCCTGCTGTGTTCTACAAGTGCTTATAGCCTCTCTCCCTTTGCACTCATAGAGCTCCCTCCATGTATCATCCCTCTTGTTAGCTACTGAGATAACTGGAATTCACTCTCCATTCAAAATTCCAATCCCAAACCTCTTGAACCATACTTGTTTCTCCCTACTCTAAACTCCATCAAGGAGGGGTAGGGTGTGTGTGTGTGTGTGTGTGTGTGTGTTAAAGCTGATCAAAAACAGCGTGTCCATATTAATTTGACCCAATTTGAATATTACCTCTAATTCTCTCACTTGCTTTAGAACTTAAGTTAAAATTCTATACAATTGCATTAATGTTTTTAGAAATTTCATTATACATTATACACACACACACACACTTATCCAGTATTCGTTAATTAACTGGTTTGCACCCGAATGGAGATTGTTGTAGACTACAACTTTCATTGGGGGAAGGCTTTCAGTGCCTGAGAGAGTACTCCTACTCGCCAGCAACAGACATTCCATAACATTGGTGATGAGGAGGCACCTGATACGACTTAATCCAAAATTAGACAAAATATGTCATTTACATGAAAGTTGAAAAAAACTGATAGTCACGTGTAATATAAAAATGTCATTCCATTCAATACACAAAAATCCCTAGTTCTCATTGTTACCTTAGTCTGGCCTCCAGAACTTTTACAACTTCCTACATTAGTGATTTTTCCCTGGGGCTTTTCCTAATACTCCTGTGTTCAGCGCCACAATTCACAACACCCAGGCTTAGCAAACTCTGCTCTAAATAGTTTACAGAAAGTGATTTTTTAAGGCAAGTATGTAGTAGCTAGCCAGTACTCCAAGGTTGAAATTTAGCACCTTTTACAGACCTCTGTCTCCACCCCTAAACCTTGGTTGGCTGTTTACACTAAGACGACTGGCGCCATGGTCCCCGCTCCATTACACTCTTATCACCCCCCTTCCATGCAACATCCCTCTGGATGGCTACAACAACCTGAAATTCAGATTTCCACTATTAACAGTTGTGGGCGGATTAGGACTCCTCCCCGGATGGCCAGCCCCAGGATAACGGCCCTTTTTCCAACCTGCATTTGGTGGCTGCTGTCCAAAGTCCCACAGTCTCGAACTACTGGATACAGACAGTCTCGAGGTCGTCCTGGGCAGTATCCCCACCCTTTAAATGCCTGTGCCCCCACTTCCATACCCCACTACTGGTGCCCCAGAGACGAAAAGCAAGAAGGCTACGACTTTCAAACTATATAGTTGAAACATTTGCTCTCATGTTCATGCACAGGTGGGTAGTTGTGGTCTGGTCAGTTGTTTTCACAGCTGACCGAGTCAATCATCCTCTCTTAAAAACTTATTTGACAGGTGAGAAATTCCTCCTCTCCAGACTATTCTAGGAACTCCTCAGCATCAATCTGAGCTAGGAGAGGGGCCTGAAGGGGAAGGGAGTGGTGCTGAAATCGTGCTGAGCGTGTCCCTCAGGGAGCTCCGGTGCAGGAAGAAGGATGCTGGCGCCAGGAACGTGCTGGTCCAGGGTACACGGGGAAGAGAACTAAGAGCCAGGAAGTCTTAAAGGTGGGGAGAGGCGCGACGAGAAAAGGTCAAGATACTTGGAAATGTCCTGAGAGGGATGGGAATGAATGAGGAGGATGCAGACAGGAGAGAAATCACGAATATGAGAAGACGGGACAAGGGGGGAAACTGGAGGACGGGGCGTGCAGTGCCTCGAATACGGCCGTCCAACCTCGGCGGGCGCCAGACCTTTCCAAGAGCGCGGGCCAGGCTGACTCCCGGCCGAGCCCTCGGACCCGGAAAGTTGGGGCGGTGAGGGGCGGCCCGGGGCGGCCAAGCGGGCAGCGCCCCCTGCCCGGCGAGAAGGGGCCGTGCTCGGTGCTGCGCGGCGCCTTACCTTCTGGTCGACGATGGAGCAAGCCATCTCGCGGACGTGCGCCAGGCTGTAGTCCCCGGACGAATCCTGCAGCAGCAGCACCGGCTCGCGGCTCAGGCCGATCTGCAGATGGAACGAGATGCCCCCGGCCGGCGCAGCGACGGGAGCCAGGAACGGCGTGGGCCCCGACCCGGGGGCCAGCGCGGCGGCGGCTACTGCCGCCGCTGCCGCCGCGGGCAACAGCGGGCTGGGCGGCCGCAGGACCGGAGGGGCGCTCATCGCTCGGCCGGGCGCGCCAAGGGCCGCGGGGCCGGACACCCGAAAACTTTTACCGCCGCAGAGCCAGGAGCTTCTTTCTCCAGGAGCCGAAGCGGAAAATAAAAACTTTCCGGAAAACTCCCCGCGCGCGGGGGGAGGGCGAAGGGCTGAGCTCGTGAGGGGAGAGGGAGGAGGGAAAATGGCCGAGGCGGGACGACCGCGCCGCCAGGAGCGCGGGCGCCGCCGCCGCCGCCGCCGCCGCCACTGAAGAGCCCCGCCGCGGCGCTCTGAGGGCCGGGGCGGCGGGTCAGCGCGGCCGGGGCGCCGGGTGGGGGCGGGGCAGGGGGCGTGAGGGGCGGGGCAGAGGAGCTGGGGGTGGGCACTGTGGAGCCTCCCCCGGCGGACGCGGGAGCCGCAGGTTGCCGGGTCGCCGCCCCGCCGTCCTGGCTCCCGGGGCCTGAGCCGCCCCTAGCTGAGGCGCGATCGAGCGGCGGGGCTCGGAGCCAGCTCGGCCGGCACAGCCCGTCTCTCCTCGCGGGGACAGCAGTCTCCGCCAGCCCGGCTGCTCGACTGCGGAAGGAAGGGACCTCCTGCCCGGGGCCACGAGCTCCCTGGTACCCACAGTCCCCTCCCCCTCTTCCGAACGCCCGAGGACTACGCACTTAACACCAGTGAGGTGATCCGTGATGGACACAGGAATGCCGAGCCCTGCTGTTCGCCTGGGGTCTTACCTTCGGAGCGTCAAAACAGGATGAAAATAGAGGGTCCTAGAAAACCCACCTATAACACATCCTAGCTCCTTCTAGGAGCCCTGGGCTTAGTTGCCAAAGATGGTGGGAAGCCAGTTCACAAGAATGTCTTTAAACTTGTCCCTACTTTTTTTTTAATTTCTTTTCTTTCTTTTTCTTTCTTTCTTTTTTTTTTTTTTTTTTTTTTTTTTTTTTTTTTTTTTTTTTTTTTTTTTTTTTTTTTTTTTTTTTTTTTTTTTTTTTTTTTTTTTTTTTTTTTTTTTTTTTTTTTTTTTTTTTTTTTTTTTTTTTTTTTTTTTGTCTCTCCGACACACCCAACTGCACCTACTCCCAAGGCACCAGACAGACACAAGTGGCTGGATTCAGGAGAAGGCCTGTTGGAAAGACAGGCATTGTCTACATAAAGGCAGGAGGAAAGCCTCTTTGCTTTTACCTTTTCCTCTGTGTCTGGAGCTTCTAGTTCTGGAGCCTCAGAAACTGTTTTCTTAACTCTTCTATCGCTCTAAAGTCGGCTTTGTAGGATTGGCACTCCGAGCCCCACCCTTTGCCACCACTATCACTAGCACCACTATCAGGGTTGGGCACCATCTGCTCTGATTTTGATAGTGTTTCTTGTCGCTGATGTTGTTTAGAGGGTGTGCTTCCCAGTCTTTGAAGACGAATTCTAATCTCCTCCCACCAAAGCGGACTTCATGGGAATGTGACTGCAGCAGCACAAAGCTCGACCTCAGAAAGGCCCTATTCTGTGTAGTGAATGCTCTGCTACCTGTCACTGTCAGGGATTTTTTAATAATGTTTTCATCAGGCCATTATGTAGCCAGTCTCGCTGCCCACTTCTCCACTTCCCTAGTCCTTCGCCTCATACAACAGACACACACACACACAAACCATTATGTATGTTTTCTTTTGTAGTTGGTTACATTTTTATTTTATTTTGGTTTTCTTTTTTTTCTTTTAATGCCTTGACCTCAGTTTCTGGCCCAGAACAGGTCATTGAAAGTTAATTTTCTCTTAGAGTCTCATTCCCAGGGTCATTCGGAGCCTTGATTATCCTCAAGAACATGTGTCATTTACTGCTCTAAAAGAGATTTGAATTTATTCTTTCTGTATTTGATGGTGTGAGAAGGTCTACATGTGTTAGCATTTTTCCTGCTTACTTACTTATGAAGTGGTTCTCTTCATCTATGGTAAAGTACCTAATGTACCAGTTTCAGCTAAGCTAGGAGAATGGTGGAATTATTTTTGATGCAGTGTCCTTCTGAATTCTCCAGGAAGTTTTTTAATGTCAGAAAATGTATTTCATTTTCTTTCAAAGCTGGAATAAACTCAACATTCCCACAATGTCCTCCTATCAGAAGAAAAAACTTGCTGGTCAGTTTACAAGGTACTTACAAAAGCTAATTTTGCTTGAGGTTCAGGAGAGCTGAAAACATGCATGTTTTGTAGATACCGCAGTGATGTACCAAGGCCTTCTCTGTGCCAGGCACTGTACTGGCACCAGATGTGCAATGATAAAGATGGGCAATCCTCCTGCCATGACAGATCACATTAAAAGAGAAAACAATGATATTTTTTCTAATAGTCATAACTGCAGTGAATAAAAGTGATGTAATAGTAACAAAAGTGATTTGGAGAGGAGGGTGAAGGGAGCACTACTTTGATTGAGATAGAGATGAGAGGTTTCACTGAGTTTACATTTGAGCCAAAACTCGAATGATGGGAAGGAGCCAGCCTGAAGATCTGGGGGAATTACACTCCAGAGCAGTGGTTCCCAATGTTTTTTCACTTGTGTACCCCTTTTAAGCCCATTTCTATACATTGTACCCCTTGTTTTTAAAACAGCTGTATTTAAATACTGACACTTTTGTTTAGTGCCTATCTTAATGTAAAATAGTGGAAATGAGGTAATAAGTAGGAACAAAAAATTACTTCACTAAAAGTACAAACTACAGATTTAATTTTACAATATTCATAACCCAGTTAAATATTGACAATGATTATCAAGTATTTGAATATTAAATTTCAAAAAACTACTTGAAAAGAATCACAATTAAAAACAATGCCCTTACTTTTACTCAGTCAATAACGAAACTCATCAAGCAGTCCAGCTACAGATGTATTTATATGTTTGGGGAAGTCCTAGAAACATCACAAATGATCATTCTGAAACTGCATAATGATTGATAGAAGAGCAGTTTGGGGGAAGTGTTCATAGCCACGCCCTCACCACTCATCATTCACTAATGTGATCTAACTTTGAAGTGTCTCCATTAACGGTGATTCAAACTTAACATTTACTGTTCCATAACTAACGTTTTGCAATTTTTTACTTTACTTGTTTTTTTGCCATTACTGCTTATTTTTTGTGTACCCCTGAATGGGCCCAGCATGTACCTCCAGGGGTATGCATACCACCACTTGGGAACCGATGCTCTAGGCATAGGAAACAGCTAGTGCAAAGAGCCTAACACAGGAATGTACTTGGAATTTTCAAGGCTCTGGAAAAGAGAGTCAAGTGTGTAACATGAAGTCGGAGGGATGATAGAAGCCAGATCACAAAAGGTCTTGAAAGCCATGATGAAAAGATTTTATTCTACTTGGACTCTTAGTGCTGAAGGATTGGAACATTTTGATCCAAGGATCAATAAAATTTAATTAGCATTTTTCAAAAGATCATTCTCTGGCTACTGTGTAAGAGAGAAATGAATCAAAGCAGATAACTGAGACAAAAAAGAGGGAGGAAACAGTTTTGGAGAAATATGATTTCTGCTTTGAACATGTCAAGTTTAAGATGCCACTAGCCATTCAACCCAGAATTAATGACTAGAGCTTAATAGAGCCTAGAGTTCAGGAAAGAGAGGAGAGCCAGAAATACATTTGGATGGAAATCATCAGTGTGGAGATGTTTCAAAATGAGATTAGATGAGATTTCTAGAGAGAGAGGACTTAAGGCATTCATCATTACAGGAACTTAGATTTTCTACTTAGGAAGAAAATAAACTGTGAATAACTTTCTTATAATCTGACTTCTCAATAGTATGAAAGATTCTTGTAGGGTTAGAAATAATTAAGAAGCAGGGGCAGGGAAGAAAATTCTAAAGAAGCCCTGGAGAATTAAAATTACTTTTAAGAAGCTGATAAATTATTGCATGCAAAAAAGTGAATAAAGACAAACTAGAAGAATAAAATCTCAAAACCACTGGAGCTCCCCATAACAAGCAAAAAATTCCTATGGAGTTGGTTATTGCCATTTTTATAGTAAGTATCTGAGATTTGACAGTTTACCAACTGCTACCCACTTTTGCTGAATAACAATAGGATGAACAATAGATGATACCTGTAAGAAACTGGGAATATATATCTCAGATGACTTAGAAATTATATTTACAAACCTTGAAGGATTTGAGCAAATTCAGTGGTTTTGATTTATTCTGGATGATTGAACTTTGGAAAAGAAAAGAAGATTTAGAAAGCAAATAGCTGTTTATATAAATTATAATCATGAAATGAGATTTCATTTTTTGAATCATGGCTAACACTACTGGAATAATGGACTTCCGGCAATTTCTGGGAATACCATTTTAGAAAAAAAGATCCACATTTAATGCCCAAATCAAGACTCCCTATAAAAGTGATTGGGGTATGCAAAAGTATGCAGAGGACTTACAACCATTTCCAAAGATGAATGATAATCCTCTTGTATGTTCCTCAAAAGGGATTGGATGTTGAAATTATTAATAGACTTCTTTTTTTTTTTAACCTCAGAACTCCACTGGACTTTTTTATTGTTGTTGTTTTATCATGTAGCATATGTTAAATTTTCACATAGCTAATATGCCACAGAACACATGTTGGGAAGTGGAGTACTATACAACAAACGTAAAATAATTTAGGTTGAAAGTTGAAGGTAAAGAAAATTGCTCAGATAATTAAAAGCACATACTTTGAAGAATAGCATAAATTGTAAAAACAAATGTATAATATTAGGAGCATCCAGTAATTCATAATTAATAATCACAAAAAGGGAGTCAGTCTAGAAGCACTATATACATTGTCCAGAAGAAATAAACAGCAGAGAAAAAAAAGTGAGTAGAAAATATATGAACTTCTTTGGCTGAAAGGATCATATTCCCTAATACAACCATTCTACAGCCTAAGAAACTGAGGAAGTCAGAAATTTGAAAGTAAAAGTGTGGTCCCAGGATGTCCTTTTTATACAATTGAGGACTGGAAGTTGTAAGGATGAGGATGAAGACGATGGATGGATGGATCAGTGGATGATCAATGATTAATGTATATGATAAAAATTTTACATTGTTTGTTTGCTGAAAAGTGTTCATAAACAATAGTCTGTACGACCAGGTTAAATAAAAATAATGTCACCGAACAGAAAAATGAGGCCCTAATGGAAACATCAACCATACAGACATCAGCAAAAATCTTCTGCTAAAGCCTGAGCATGTGACAAAATGTTGCCTTATCATGCTGATAATTTTATGGAAAATAAAAGAGGAAAATAAGTGAATTAAGTTAATTTTCACCAAAAAAATTTGATTTATTCTTCAAGAAAGCAGATGTCAAAAATTCAAAGGAAACACAGGTATGATCCTAGAATCAGAGACGCCAAAAGGACAGGAGGCCCTCAAAGACAGGATTTCAAATATAAAATCACAAATGATCCAGGTGAGGAATAACCTCAGACACCAGTGTCACTCCACTTCAAGTTATAGATGAGTACAGAGTGCTAAGGTTTTAAACACCCTCTCCCTGAATATTTAATTTATAGACAATTAATTGAATTTTTCATTTTAATTTTTACTTATGCAAGATTAAACATTTTAATGCGCTTACTGATCACTACTTGATTATCTTCTTTTAAAATACTATTTCTAAGTTACTTATATGCTTTTATATTGAATATTCCTTTTCTGCTTATTGTTATTACATATATTAAGAATGTTATTCCATTGTAATCTATAAAAGGCAAATGCTTTCTGTCATTCATTAATCTTTCAATTTTCATGGGATTATAGCTTTCAAGCTATTGTATAAATATCTTTTTATGGCTTTGTTTATATTTCTTGGAAAGATATACCCTAATCTTAGGTCAGAAAAATACTTGCCTATAGTTTTTATTTTCCATTATTACTGTTACTATTATTTTGTTTTTTTAAGAGAACTTTAATCAATATAGGAGCTATTTGAGTACATGTATTGATTTCTAACCCTATTTTTTCTAAAAAGTCAATTGTCTCAACTATTGGAGGACATTTTTATTTGCATTTATATTCATTAATGGACTAGAAGAAATAGACCTAGCTTCCAGTATGTAGCTTTACATTTTAGAAAGTATTCTTTAACTTATATTTCTCTAATTCTTAAAGTCATGAATGAACTGTAAAATTGTCCAAAATGTTGAAACTTTCACTGTTTTTACACACACAGAACACTTACATTTACATTTATATTTTATAGTGTTTTTGTTGTTGTTGTTGACTTGATTCCCTAAACATCATTTCTTCCTAGACAGTAACAACTTTGATTCTGCTGTTCTAATAAGAACTAAACTCTGGTGGCTCCAAGGAGTCATAAAATGTATTTAAGTTCTCTGTAGAAAACAGAATGGAACACTTTTTCCTTGGACTTCAACATACTAAGCAAGAAGGCTATTGCTTAGAGTTGCCAACTCTAATTGTGCACATTGGCTTTTATTAAATGCAACATTCAAATTCAGAAATGATTAACAAAACCACACTTTTTTTAATAAAGATACAATTGTAATCCTATTTTCAAGGCCCACTGGTTCCATGGATACAAACTTTTCTTCATTTCGTATTGGGTCTTATCTGTTTTCATAGCCAAATATTTTTCAACTATGAAATCAAATATACTCCATTAGTTGATAATATTCCAAATCTAATTTATCTTTTTAGCACATATCATTTTGTGAGTTTTTATATTATTTTATTATTCAGTACATTTTATAAAGCAATGACTGAATTTTGAAAAATAATAAGAAAGAATAAGGAGGTACAATTAATCCAAAGTTACTAATTGGGTTTTTTCCTGGAAAAAAACATTTTTGAGCTGAAATTTTCTGTGTGGTTTCTGATTCTTGATTTGGAAAATAAACTTTTTAAGGGAAAGAATTTGGCAGATTTATTTTCTTATGACATAAGCAGGAAAATTTGTTTTAATAGTTTATGAAAAAATAATTTGCTTTTCTTGGCTTAGAAAAATTTTAAATGACATTATTTCTAAAATTCACTTATTATAAAACTATAAAATTTATATTCCACTAGGATGAAAGGCTGCATGTTAAAATAAGATCATATATATGTGGAATTAAAGCCATAGTTTATCCAGTTATCATACTGCATTTTCTTCATTAATTCTTATCCTCAAATATATAATCCTAAGAAATCATATTGTTCAAACACAGTAAACTTTCTTTCCCATACTTTACTATTTCTAAGTTGAATTATATATATATTTGATCATATGCATTCAAACTAAAAATATCTAACTCACACAGCTTTAAGTAGAATATTTATTTCTTGAATTAAATATTAATTTTATATTTTAGATATTTCTAATGTTTTAATATTTATATGACAATGGACATACTTTTATGAATATATTTTGTTTTGTTCAATCCGTTAGTCATCTAGACCATCTAGGAAAAATGAAGTCCTCATAAACTGAAAAAAAGAAAAAAATCATTAAAGTTTAGATTTGTTTCAGAATACATTCAAGAAAAGAATTATTTACTTACTCTTTTAGATGAAAGAACATTCTAGGGTACATTAACCTTTGCACTTTGCTGCTGTGGTTGAATACTGAAGTTGACAAGGGTAGATAATGATATTTGAATGCCTGTTAGTTTGTTCATACAACAGCAATCTTATCCCTGTCCAATATATCTTTGTCTTGTCTTTATTTTATTTCAATACATGTTAATCTACAACTAACCCTATAAGTGTAAATTTAAAAACATTTGGTTACTGAAATAAATTTTACTTACTTTGGAGACATAAAACAATTTAAGTCAACAATAAGGAATATTCATTTTCATCTTTATTTCTTTTACCAAACATATTTCCTTTGTTTTTATATAGAAATTATATAATTCATAATTAAATAAGTGCATTTATGATTTTAATTTATAATCACCTGTGTCCTTTTCAAAGAACAATAAAGCCATTTTAATAAATACTTAGTGCAAATATCTGGACTACTAGCCATGATTTCTGCTGTAACATTCATTTAGCTCTAAACTTACAGCTGAAACAATGTGTTTTCAAATTTTTATTGTTTGATTTTAAACAAAAATTTTGGATGAAATTATCACAGGTATCCATGTTACACAAGACAGAAAAACATTTGATTTAGACTCAGCTTCCTAAGGGCAAGACTCTTACTTTATTCACCTTTCTAGCCCTTAGTACTAAAACATAGCAAATGTTCATTAGTGTACTTTCTGAATAAAACTGATCAATTGCAGTATGAAGATTAAAAATTTGTGAACTTTTTATCCAAGACAAAAACATATCCACCTGTTCAAAAGCTCAAGTCACAAAAACCAACTCTAAATCAGGCAGTTCTTCAAGAGACTAACTTCATGAAGTTCAAATAAATTCTATTCTAGTGATCTGTTCTAACTCTGATGGACATAGGTAACTCCTCTATCCAGACATGTTTATAGCCCTTTCTTAGGGCTATTATTCTAGCACTTGCAACACACTATTGATTTTACTTGCATCCTATACCTGTGGCAACCGTTTTTTAATCATCTCCATATAACCCTCCTCAAGTGTCTCCAGAACCAATTATTATATCTGGCACAGAATAGATATTGATACTTGGGAATAGCTCAAAATTGGTTATTGAATGAGTAAATGACTTGAACTTAAAGCACCATCCATAAATATATAACATGATCTAATGGCCTAGTTTCTCAAAAATATCAACTACTGCATCTGCACTTCTATTTTAGAATAACATGTATTGTGCTTTTTCTGATTATAAGCAATACATGTAATTTTTAAAATTTTAGAAAAAACAATCTAAATAAAATAAAAATCAACTATAATCTCCTAACTCAGAGTTAATAGTAACCTCTTTTATTTTTTTCTATGTGAATGTGTGTGAAATCATATTAAATATACTGTGTTTAATGTGATTTTTAAACTTATTATACCAAAGCATTTTTTCCAAAGTCATTAAATATTCTTTGGAAACATCATTTGGGATGGATACAGAGTGTTCTAGAATATGGTTTGTGCTTTAACATTTACTTTATTTCTGGTTTTGCTAGTATATATTTTAAATCTGAATAATAGCACTATTACTTGGGCATGTAATATATTCATAAATTGAAATAAAGATTTAGAAAACTCAGTTGCAGGAAAAAATATAAATAGACTAATCTGGGAGGGATTAAGTCAGCTAACAAGGATTATATCTATAAGCTTTTAAAATAGAATAATTTAAAGATGCAAAAAAATGTTTCAAAGAATTCATAATGGTGAAATACATTAAGCTGACCTAAAATCTAAAAATAAATTTTTTAAATAATTAGGAAGACATTTTATGGGCTTTTTAATTGAGTATTCAAATCAAATTTGACACCTCAGTAAAACATCAGTTCTGCCAGAAATCAAAACACACGCTCATATACATATATAACTATTTTATTGTAATAGAAATTAATAACTTCATAAAATGTCACTAATGAGTGAAATTGTAAAGTATTTGCTTTTCTACTTTCCAATCATACATTTCATTAATGGGCTAGAAATATAGGTGACGAACTATTTTTCTTAATGCTAAAGTATTTTTCTTTAAAAATTATAAGCACATTTTACAAAAATAGATGGAATAAAAGATGTTTAAAATTAATTTTCAAAAACTAGTAAAATTATATTATAAGAACACATTATATTTTAACAAACAAATCCTGGTTTTCAGGCTTACAAAAACATAAATTATTGAGTAATAATACAGTTGATGAAATAACCTAATTTTCTGTTAAAAACAGGTAAGCAGCATTTTTCTATCTGGCCTATAAAATTTGCATGGTTCATCTCCAAATTATGTCAGTAATATCTCTCAGTGACCTATATTTTTAGGTACTGTTCAACTGCACATCCATGGAGCATTTTGGCAGCCCACTGCTTTGAAACAAGCTGGGGAAGGCTCCCTTCTTTTGAACAAGTATTTTACTCTGTCTCTGTCTCTGTCTCTGTCTCTGTCTGTCTCTCTCTCTCTCTCTCTCTCCACTGCATTGTAGTAGCCAAACTAAAGCTACAGTCTTTATAAAATGGCCCTCCTCAGCCTAATCTCAAAATCTTAACATTATAGAATTTACTTTTTTTGCAGGGGAGGAGGGGTAGTTCCCTGGCTGGGAATCAAACCCAGGCCACAGCACTGAGAGCACCGAAGCCTAGTCAGTACACCACCAGGGAACTCCCTTAGAATTTACTTTTTAATAGCAGAATGGTGACTGTGGATGTTATTGACTGAATTATGTCTACCCTAAAATCCATATTTTGAAGCCCCAACCTCCACTGCTTCAGAATGTGATAGTATTGGGAGATAGATTCAAAACAGGCTCTAAACCAATCTGACTGGTGTTCTAATAGGAAGAGGAGATTAAGACACATAGACAGACATTAGGAGCATGCTCACAGGGACAACTAAGCGAAAAGGCAACAAGAGGGCAGCCATCTGCAAGCCAAAGAGAGAAGCCTTATGAGAAAACACTGCTGCTGCTCTCACTTGGACTTCCAGCCTCCAGAACTATAAGAAAATAAATTTCTGTTGCTTAAGCCATCTAGTCTATGGTATTTTGTTATGGCAGCCATGCCAAACTAAGGCAGTAACATACAATGTGTTAGGGTAGAATGAACGTATTTTATGTATACATACAGAGCACAAAAGACAAAGATCTATTTTCTTGGACCTGTAGGCACAGAGCACAATAGCCTCTCTTCCTGACATTTTGACCTTTTAGTTTCATAGGAAAGCATGGAAGGGGTGCATAGTTCTGAAAAATGTCAAGGAAAAATACTAAGTTAATAAGATAACGTAACTGTGAACTTGACAATTCACAGAAGATTTGAATAGTAGACTCTTAAATCAATTTTGCTGTTTTTCTATAAAATTTACATGTATGAAACCAATCTTGATTAAGTTATTTTAATCCAAATTGGATAAAACTTTATCCTTATATGAATGAATATTTTTCAGGATTTAAAATATACTTTAAATAAAATATAAATAAGGGAAACAATCTTTTTGTGGGATTTTATAACTTTTAGAAGGGAGTGTAACTGGCTCACCCTTTACCTCCAAACAATGCCACTGACACCACTCTGTGTCCTGGGCTATAAGCCTGCTGGCCTATATCTCTCTGTAGCTCCCTGCCCCACTTCATTGCTTGCATTCTTAGCTGCAAAGCATGCTGGCCCATGCACTAACTTTCCCTCTAGTGCCACATCCTTATCTTCTAGGTCTCTGTCCTGTGCTTCCACACGCTCAGCTCTCTCTTTTTGCCCCATATCCCCAGCTACTGTGCAATCCCTCCATAAATTTCATTGCTCTTCCTTAATTCCAAATGTTTAACATTTCCTTCTGGTATCATTTTTCTCCTATCTGAGGAGCTCCTTTAGCAATTCTATGAGAATACATTTGTTGGCTACATATGAATTCTCTTAGTCTTCCTTGATCTGAGACTATCTTTATTTTACTTTAGTTCCTAAAGTATAGTCTCACTAGATACAGAACTCTGGCTTGACAGATGAGTCGTGTGAGTCAGTGCTCTACTTTTGCCTGGGTGGTATCAGTGAAGTCCAGCAAGAAACTGAACAAACACAGGCTCCAGCCCTTGGGCTACACTTCACCAGGGAATTGCCTTCTAAAAAGATTAAATAGGCTTCAGGGACTCATAGTATAATATCCAAAATAACCAAGATACAATAGAAAATTCACTCATTATACCAGATAAATTGCAACATGAATGAGAAAACCATCATCAACAGACTTGAACACTGAGAAAAATCAGATGGTGGAATTATCTGACAAGAATTTTAAAGAAACCATTATAAAAGTGCTTCAACAAGCCATTTTAAATTTTGTTGAAACAAATGAAAAGGTAGAAAATATCAGCAAAGATGTTATTTTTTAAAAGACCAAAATAAAGATGATGAAACTGAAAAATAAAATATTAGAACTAAATATTGAGCCCACTTGATGGGCTCAATAATAAAGTGAATATGACAAAGGATGGAATCATGGATTTAAGGACAGATCAGTAGAATTCACATAACCTGAACAACAAAGAGAAGATAGACTGAAAAAAATAAAGTTTCATGAACTGATGAGACAATATAGAACAACTACAATTTGTATCACCAGATTTCCAGAAGGAAAAGAGAGAGACAGTGAGACTGAAAAAGTATTCAAAGAAATAATGGCTGAAATTTTCCAAATTTGGTATTAATAAAAGGCAACCTATAGACTCAAGAGGCTAGTGAACCCCAAGTAAGATAAAACCAAAGAAATTTCATAACAAAACATATAATTCAACTTCTGAAAAGTAAAAGAAAAAAATATTTGAAAGCATCCAGAGAGAAATGACAATTTACCATTAAGGGAAAAACAATTTAAGTGACAGTAGATTTTTTAAATCAGAAACCAGGGATACAAAAAGAATATGGTACTATTAAAGGCAAGGAATTGGAGAAGTCAATGGCTGCTATCTCAGAACAGTGTAATGTGCATGAAGAATGCAAGATCTTTAAAGTGAGTTGACTACTTCTAAACGTGTTGAGCTTTGAAAAAAAAAGGAAATAACAAGTTAGAGTTTTACATTCTCAGCTCAAGACATTCAAAAAGCCAGGGTGATAAAATGATTACCCTAAAATTAGCTCTCATCTCTGCGGGGCTGATGAAACTGAAAATTAAATGCGAAGTCTAATCCCATGGTTTCTAAATTATGTGAGTTGAATCCAAATGGCACCATTTCTCTTATTGAAAGTTAAGACTTTGGAATCCCAATCATAATTGGGACAAATGAAAAAACCCTGAAAACCCAGAGTACTTTGAATACTACAAGTCACTAAACCTCACTTACTAGAAGAAATAGCTTTTTCATCAGTGTTTGATGACCTGTTCCTGCCTTCCTTGAAAATGATGTAAGCACCTTACCTGGGGCAGTTACCTTGAAAGGTAACCTTCAAAGGTGGTATAACTTTCCTTACAACCTATTCCCAACATCCTTCAATGCCTTACAGCCATAACTAGTGTCAGAGTCCAGCACACTCCAAGAAACAATTGCAAAAAAAATTACACTCAAGAAGAAAAAGTTCATACATGAAAAGAAATGCAACATTTTGTCAAGTTATATTGGCGAAGACCTGAAGAAATATACTTGGGAAGAGATTCTGAGATTCTGAACCAGAACAAATGGAATATAATTATACATTGAGGCAATATATGGGTTTAGATTTGGGTTCATAAAAAGAAAAAATGTGGGATAAAAACAGACAAACAGACACAACATCTTTGAAAAGTACGTGCTTTCTATTCTCTGCAGGCTGCAAATCATGGTGGGAAATGACTCATTAACAGCACTTAACCCACATTATGATAATCAGAGCCCTTTGACACAAACTACTTTGCCTTCCTGAATGATTGGGCATCCTCAGGTCTGAAAAAGTTGTGCAAACACTAAGGTCCCACTTGATCTGTATAAGCAAAACAAAACAAACAAACACCAGCAACAACTTGGTTCCAGGATTGAGCCTCCTGGCCTTGACTCCCCGAGTCAATTCACAGCACTGAATTTCTTAAATGGAGAGGAAGCTGGGAATTCTGAAGGACAAAACCTATGATGACAGTGCCTTAGATTTGGTTCCTTCAGAAGCAGACTCAGAAGTGAAGATTTCTGTGCAGGTGCCTTATTTAGAAAGTGCTCCCAAGAGAAGTAGGAAAGGAGTCGGCGACGCTGGACAGGGAAGAGGAAAAGCTAAACTATGATACGGTTTCAGAAAATACCCTAGTCTCAGCCTACCTCTGGGGGATCTCTGGAGCATAAACTGGGTCTTAGAGTTTGTCCCAATTCAGGCCAAGGGGACAGGGAAATGGGCATTCATATTTGTGTATCCACAGACATTGGCTAAAGGCCACCCTGGGTGTCCAAGTGTATACTTTCCGCTGGCAAAGTGGTTTCATTAGCAGTTTGTAAAAGAAGAATTAACAAAAATTCACAGAAATAGTAAGAGGGATATGAGTAGATCTATGTGAAACACTGACAATGCCCATTATAAACATCATATAAATCACTATAAATATTACTATTAGCCTTCCTCCAAAGGACCTGCAATACAACTATTAACTGTGCACTGAGGATTTTGTGTCAGGGGAGCTGACCTAATGCTAATCCCTGGGGCCCAGTACACTACAGTGTTCCACCAAATGAACAGGATCTTTATGGGGAGAGGAAGGATCAGGTGATAAATAGAGTTTGGACTTGAATTCATATAATGGCGCAGCAAGGGTTTGTGAATACATCCTGTGAGCATTACCATAATTTCTGAATTTATTGTTAGAATAGATATCCTCAGCAACTGACAGAATCTCCATATTGGCTAATTAATGTGTGGAGTGAGGGCTCTTAAGATAGAAACAACCAAGTAAAAGCCATGGAAGATTGTATTCCCTATGAAAATAATCAGATAAAAGCAACATTGCATGTTTTGAGGTGTTGCAAAATATAGTGCCTCCATCAAAGATTCAAAAACTCAGGAATGGTGATTTCTATCACATTCCCATATAATTGTCCTCTAGTCTGTATAGATAATTCTTGGAGAATTATAGTGGTTCACTGTGAAGCAAAAGTAACAGCTGCTGTTCTTTATCTGGTTCTAAATCTGTTGTTCTATAACTATTGCTTCTTGTAGTTGCTTCTTGACCATGCCAACTGTGATGCCCATGGGCATCTCAATACCACAAACCCTTTAATTTAGGCATACATAGTAGCATTCCTGCTACAAATGGAAATGAAAAATACTTCAATGTTTTAGCAGGCCTTATAGGCACAAGTACAAGTAAGTATTATATATACATCGTGCTTACTTCTGCTATACTGTACTTTATCTCTCAGCCCACAACTATGATTCCATAAAGAATGCCCTTTGGTCAACTGACTGAGGAGAGTAAAAACCGAACCTTGGATACTTTGTCTTTGCAATAAGTATCGCATCAAGCAGGAGTGTTCCCTGTAGCTACTCAAGGGTTAACTTGAGGGACAGCAGAAAGGAGATCTTCCAAATGGACAAAATTTCAAATGGTGAATTTCGTGATCCACTTTCTCAAAAAGAAGTAGTGGCTTGAGTTACGGATTTATAGTTTCATGGACAGTAGGTAGTCCTTTGATTTTCAGGGACTTACAAAGAACAAGATTGGGGAATAAATGGCAAGGAGAATAGACTGAGGAACATAGATATGTCTGGACCTCTCAGAATAAACCCAGATGATGGGGTAAAAAATAAATTGTGCCTCATGTGGGTACTCAGTAATATACCCTGACTGAGAAAGGGGTTTTCAGTAATCAAGTGGTCAAACTCACCTGCTTTGGAGTCAATCAGCCATTTTCCCAAAACTGGTGATGAAAGTTATGAAGGTTATGTATGGCCTAGACTATTTGGTCTTCTTACCAAAGCTGGCCTGGCTAGTGCCACTTCCGCATTCTCAAATTTCCAAACAACTAACATTGAACCCCTGATAAATTAACATAATTGGGTAAGGACAGCAGGCAGCCAGATTAAATTGTATAGATGTATCCTCACTGGAATACAGACTTATTCTGCGCTAGACCCTCCTGCCCTCCCCTCGCCCTGTCTCACCCCACCCAGCAACACCATCTGTGAACTAACTGTCTTAATGCCTTGTTCACTATCATAGTATTCCATATTTAGATTTTAACCTATACTAGGTTGCTTCTGACAAAGGAGCCCATTTATGAGATGTACTCATGCTACCATGTATCTTATTACTTAGAACGCATGGACCTTATGAAATGGTCAACTAGCCTACTGAAGTTTTATATATAGTTTCAGTTGGGTGTCCACACCTAGCTAGGTTGAAAGTGCTGTCCTATAGGATGTTGCATGCTTAGAATCAGTCACCAACAAATGACTGTATTTCTTCAGGATATAGACAGGACACACGGGTTAAGAACAATGAGATATAAGTGGGATTGATAACTTTCACTATTATACCTAACCATGCACTTACAAAAGATTTATTTTCTATCATTGTGACAGAGGATTCTACTGTTTCAAGGTCTTAGATCCAATGGATAAATACTTCTATTAAAACATGGGCTCACAAAAATTGGGTTCCATTAAATTGGAAGTTAATAGGGGCATTTTTTTACTTTTTCTGTCAATGAGACATAAAAGACTATATCATGGTGACTGTGGGTAATTAATCCTTACAACTGGGGTGAAGGTAGGTACTAGCTTATTCACAGAGAAAATAGGGAGAACTAGATCTGGAATCTAGAGAAGGCTAGGGGAACTTCATAGAGCCTTGCCCAGAAATAAAAGTTAATGAAAGACTATAATACCTTCATATAAGCCAGTCTACAAGAGGTCCAGCTCCCTCAGAAATAAAGGTTTGGGTTCCCCTACACAGTAAAGAACAATAACCATCAAAGCTTTGGGTTGAAGGCAAAGGCCACTTGGAATGTGTAGTGGAAGCACAAAGCCATAAAACTACATATATACTTATGATTTGTTACAAAAAGGTGGGATACCTGCCTGTAGTCACTCACACTTTATTTCTTGATGGTCATGTATATATTTACATAATAACATTTTCCATGCCCCACTTTTTTAATATTTTTATATTTTAGTCTGTACTTTAGAAAATATCAAGATGGAATGAATTGTGCATAAACTACAGGAGAAAAGGGATTCCCCTACGGAAAACAGTAAAGGCCTTTAAAGTACAAGTGATATTAACAGAACGCTGATGCTCCTGGACTTATGATGGGGTTCCATTACAATAAACCCACTGTAAGTTGAAACTATCATAAGTTGAAAATGCATTTAAAACCACACTGTAGACAAAGTTTGTCCAACCTGTAGCCAGCAGGCTGCAGGCAGCCTGCAATGGCTTTGAATGCAGCCCAACACAAATTTGTCAAATTTCTTAAAAGTTATGAAAATTATGCATGGACCTTTTGTTTTATTTTTTGCTCATCACCTTTCATTTGTGTTAGTGTATTTTATGTGTGGCCCAAGACAAGTCTTCTTCTTCCAATGTGGCCCAAGTTGGACAAAAAGCCAAAAGGTTGACAGCCCTGCAGAATATCACGTGTTTACCCTTGTGATCACGTGGTTGACTGAACTGCATCTCACTGCTGCTGCCCAGCAGCACTAGAGAGTGTCGTACACCTATCGCTAAGTTAGAAAACATCAAAATTCAAAATTCACAGTATGGTTTCCACTAAATGCTTGTGGCTTTTGTACCATCATAAGTTGAAAAATCATTGTCAAACCAGTGTTAAGTCAGAAACCAGCTGTGTTAGGTTGGAGAATGTAGTTCCTGTGCTGTTTGCAAGTTTAATGTAGTAGAAAAATGTATATTAATGTTTGTCACCTGAATGATGGGCTGAGATAGACATTTCTCATTTTCACTGTCTAGCAAATAAATTTTAAATACTCACTTTACATTTTGATATTTTGCCACACTCTAACTTCTACCTTCTCAAGTTTGATTCCATTCTTTAAAAGTCCTACATTTCCTAGAGACTTTTGTCTAGAAGCTAGGGTGGGACATATGGCTATGGTTCCATCAACCAGAAACATTGATGAAAGACAATAAATGATTCAGAAGTAAACTAAGTGTGAAGTTTCTGTAGGGTGATTTTTTCCCCCCTACTGCAGTTGTGCTATCATTCTTGAGATACTGGTGACAGATTTCTTGAGATACTGGTGACAGTCCTCTAGTGTGTTTCTGCTCATGTTTCTGGGAGCTTGTGTGGTTTCTGTCTTTCTCACTCCTTTACTTCATTTCTTCTCTGTAAATGTGCCACAGTGGATTCTCTTGTTTGAAATTAAAAACTTTAATACATTCATTTGAAGCTAGTTTTCAAGAATATGTGGTACTGTAGGAGAGAAATAAAGGACTTTAAAAACATTTTTTTGTTTGACCTTTTCTATAACATTCTCTGAATTCACTTCTCTAATTGCTAATCTTACATAAAAGAACAATGGTATTACAGAGGTATCTACAACTTTTTCACTGTAAGCTTTTTTTGGAGAAAAAAATAAGATGTACCATATTTTGCTGTGTATAATATGTACATTTTTTGCCAAAGTTTTTGAGGGAAGAATAAAGATGGGCATTATACATGGGTAGTACTAATTCCATATCTATATAAATGTTTTTAATTCTTTTATTTATGTATATGAGTTAAAAGTGTAACTCTAGAAATCAATAACAATATCTGTATACACAATAATACCCTGGAATACAATAATCAGTTATTTTTTTGTATATAAAAAATTTTTGTACATATAATTTCTTGTACCTTGTATCTGTTCTTGTGTTTTGTAATTATGTTACATAAAATTTCTTGTTCTATAATATGTTAAAAAATAAATGCTAAAATTCCTTTATAACACAAAAAACAAGTACCTAAATATAAACAAATAAAAATTTGAATTAAAATAAAAATTTTTTTTCCCTGAAAGTTTGGGCCAAAAATGTGGATGCGCATTATGCATGGGAGTGCATTGTATATGGTAAAATACAGTAAATACTCTGTCTTTATTGGCCACTGCTTATATGTCCATAAAATGCATATTAGACTGCCAATTGAAGGCGTGGCTAGGACAATATCACCTTCTTTCGCCTTCTTGTAGTATTATCTAGGAAAAATGGTAAATGCAAAAATATTACAGAAAATGTAAACAAATTAAAAAAACAACTTAGGAAAACTTTTGGAATTCAATTTTGTGTGATCATGGAATCAGGTCATATGATTATAGAATAAAGAAAATAGAAGGAAAGAGGTTACCTTCAGAGTGTAAAAGGAGTTGATAGACCTACCATGGCAGACTAAAGATGGCCACATACTCTTGGACAATTCTCTCATTGCATTTACCAGTAAAGTAGGGTGGAAGTACTTCTATGCCAGATTTGGGCCTAACCTTTAAGAGGACTCTCTATTTCCATTTTCCTACCTTTAGTACCTTAATCTACTCTGTAAGAAGTCTGACTACCTGAGGGCATCTTGCTATGAGGAAGCTCAAGATAGCCTTATGAAGAGGCACTGGATTAAGAGAGAGAGAGAAAAAGAGAGAGAGGGAGAGAGGGAGAGAGGGAGAGAGAGAGAAAATGAGACAATAAATGAGAATTCTCAGAATTTGGGGCTGATCTGTAGCTATCCTAGCCCCCAACTATTAGCATCTCAGAACCATCCAAGATGAGCTCCTAGACATCATGGCAGAGAAGAAAGCCATCCCCTTGGTGCCTGTCCAAATTCCTGACCTTCAGAACCATGAACTGTCATAATAATGAAGTGTTTGTGTTTCCCTTAACCACCAAGTTTTGGAGTAGTTTGTTATGCAGTAACAGGTGATCAGAACACCCTACCATCTTTGTTTATTTCTTCAGTAATTTATATGGGCTAAATACTACTCAGTATACCAATCTCTGGGTTTAAAGTACTTTAGAATAAGTTTCTCTTAAATTGGGTTGCAATTTTCCATTTTACAAAAATCAAAAATGTTTTAAAAGCCACAAAAGTTGATTGTTTTCAATTAATAATGTAAAAAGGTGAATAGGGACAGAAATTTAGAGTTTGGAGGAGGGAAAGTTAGGAGAAGGGCAAGTCCAGAGTTTACTTTAGTGATTTTCAGAGACTTTCCCCAGACAGACAAGCAAGGATGGATGCTAGGGACAGTGGATAGGAGAGGCAAGAGTGGCTTGTAGTCCAAGGAACATAAAAAATACTGTAGAGGGTGGTGGTAAAGGTCGAATGAATCATGAGGTTCATAAGCAGCGGAATTAAAGCAAACAAACGAGCAAACAAAAATGGGATGAAGAGTTACCTACTAAGACTAAACCTAAAAATAAGCATGTCTTTACTGACCTGATCAAAATCTTTACATGAATAAAAATTTAAATGAAGGACAACAATTCCTAGTGTGTTTGAGAACAGAAAGTTTCTTCAAAATTTAGAGAGTAAGGCAATACATTTACTGTGTATTTCTAACAACTGCATCCAGGTCTAGGGCCACACTCTGCAATCAAACACATTAAGATTTTTGTATTTTGTAACAAAATGTGTAAAAATAGGTAAAGATATAAATAGCATCATGTCAATCCAAGTCAAGTGTTGCCACCTAATAAGTACAGTTTGGATTTGAGTCTAGCTTAAAATAAATTATTAAAAGTTTTGAGTTTTTACAGCTTTTTGAATTTTATAAAAATGCACAAAAGATTGTTCACCTATAATAGATTGGTTGTGGCTGAAGATATATGATATCTATTAGAAATTATACTTTAAATTGGAAAAAAACTAGTTTACTTAAGCTCTAAGTTAATAAAAAAATGTGTTGGACCATTTTGAAAATAAACTGAGGATTAGAGTTAGTGATGGAATTATTATCCTGAAATAAAATCTAAATTTCTTTCTTTTTTTCTTATATATAAGAAAAATTCTTTTTTTATTGTTAAATTTATTTGAGTGGCATTGGCTAGTAAATATTACATAGGTTCCAGGTGCACAATTCTACAATACATCATCCATGTGCTGCATTATGTGTTCACCACCCAGAGTCAGTTCTCTTTCCATCACCAGCTATTTAAATCCTCCTCCCTCCTCCCCTACCCACCTACCCCTTTTCCCTCAGGTAACCTCTAATTCTATTGACTGTGTCCATGCGGCTTTTTGTCTTTGTTGCTTTCAGTTTTATATTCCACATATGAGCGAAGTCATATGGCTCTTGCTTTTTTCTGTGTAGCTTATTTCGTTTAGCATGATGATCTCAAGGTCCATCCATGTTATTGTAAATGGCTGTATTTTATCTTTTATTATGACTGAGTGAAATTCTATTGTGTAAATGTATCACACCTTCTTTATCCAGTGAATCTAAATTTATTTCTATCAAAAAAGTATTAAAATTATATATAGCAGAATTGTTTCCAGCCTCCAGCCAACTTTGAAGTATTACTGAATACAACAAAAAATTTAAGGCAACAATATAGTTTAGATCAAGTCCTAAGAGTTTACTATAATAGAATTTGGACCTTAATACTTGTGGACTAAATAAGACACACAAAAGATAAGAGACAGACATAAGAGATAAGTAAACCTCCAACTTCTATTATTGTGAGAGTAAATATAGTAATAAAATCTTATATTGGTTTATCAACTGAGACTTTTAAAGGAGTCTCAACATGGCAATATGTAATGTTAATTCTCATTCAGTTCAAAATTCGTGGTACTCCACAGCAGTAACAAGTACTATACTGTGTGTATAGTTCCTGGTTCTATGATAGAACTGTGGGGAACACAAAATAAGTATGTGTCATGGTCTGTGGTCCTTAACACACTGAAATAATTTAATA